>PVLD010032055.1:0-15065 GCA_004027595.1 Dinomys branickii
CTGACTAAATTTGCATGTCTGTATATGGGTCCATACATCTACAATTCGAAGATATCAATGGATAAAGCAACAACTACTGTTGAGACCATATCACCTTGTCTATAGATTAGTTGTGATTGTACTATTTTCTATGATAATGGGTGTCTGTTTGTCAATATGTTTTTTGTACTTTTATGTTTCTAAAATAAAAAAAAAAATACAGAAAAAAAAAGATTTCACATGATATTGGCCTATTCCCCTTCATTGTATGTTTATTCATTTTATCTAATAGCTTTGAAAATTTACAGGTTTTGTGAATGTGACTTGCACAGTTGTGCATATTCTATTTTAGAAAACCTTCCCAAATATATATGTGAAATTACTTTGTATATGAAAGAATACCTCAACTACTAAGACTACTTACTCACTTGGAAATGGAAGTCTTAAAGAAAAACCTAGGCAAATGCTTATTGCTTCCTGCTCTGAGTAGTTTTAGTACTTTTGTTATTTCCAGCAATTTCCAGTGTGCTTTATATTTAGTAAAATTGTGAGTATCATAATTTCATCCATCACGTTAAATATATTTATATTGTGTCAATAAATCTTTATTATACAATGTGTCATTCAAGCTTAGCCATTAGTCTTTAATAACTGCCACAAGCTATCAAAGGAGAATGCTCTACAAACTGTCCAAGGTTTATCTAGCATATGTTCTGTCCCAGGGTTAGAAGCTAACATCCTCTGAGGACTTCTGCTTCATCTTGGTAGGAAATAGTATTAGGAGACCACAATATGGGTGGTTACAAACATACTCCTCATTTATAGGCTTGAAGAAATACTGTAATATTGTGTGCCACAGGAAATATAGGAGAGGAGTGGGACAAGAAAAGCCAGTCAGTCACAGGAGGTTCTAAAACTGGTTGCTCATTAGAATCCATATGAAAGCACCAGGATGGTAGCCTCCCACACATTAGACAGACATATTTAGAATTTAATGGTTTCTTTCCATTTATTGTTTTTCTTAACTTAAAAGTAATGTATAATAGTTATAAAAAATAAAGATTAAAAATAAAATAATTCATAATCTTATTATAAGAAAGAACAATTATTAACTATGATATCTTTTCAAATTTTTCCATATACACACATGTACATATAAGTATATATATTTAGTTGTCTGGTTTTTACAAAATAGAATCATACATTGCTCAGTATTTGGGAATTTACTTTTTCAAGTAGCATTATCATATGCATATATGTATTCTCCACATCATCTTCAATGTGTACATAATATCCCATTTTATGGAATTTCCAGACGTTTATTTATTCAGTCTTTATTACCATATTTCTCAATTATTTTAAGATTTTTACAGATTTATACAATAATATGTTGAACATCTTTCTGAAAAATCCTTTTAATCATTATTAGTATGATCTTATGATAAAGTCTGTGAGGCAGAATAACTAGGTCAAAGACAAAAGTTGTATTTCTCCTCATGGTACACAGAGTTCTATAATAATTGCCATCTTACTTTGAGGTAGAAGAGTGTCAGGCCCACTTAAGCAACCACAAATTGAGGACTGAGTGTGTAGGAGGAAAGAAACAAGTTAGCTGAGATAGGTAAGGACTTTAATAAATTGATTTTTAACATATGAGAAAAACAGATAACAACTGTTCAAGGTTATAATTTAAAATGCTGGCCCTAAAATCATTGCTAAATTACCATATCAGGAAAGGTGCACTATACACCTCGTCTGTTTATTTGTAAAGTGAAGGATTTAGGGATAAGGTTTAACCATTTGTGTGTAGTATTTCAAATTCAGGGTATCATGTAATATTGACTACAGTGGTTGGATATTTGTTTGTCTCTGACAAGAGAACTAAACTCTGCTTTTGGAACATAAACTTCTCTAGCAATTTAACCTTTGGCCAGAATGAATTGAGACTTGAAATGAATTTCCAAGTCTCAATGAGGCCATCAAAAGGTGAATAGATAAGTGGTGTTTTCATTTAACACATACTCACTAAACATCAAGTACCTGCTAAACACTATCAGGCACTGCAGACAGCCCAGAGCAAGATCAAACCCTGCCTTCTGGAGCTTTCTCTTCAATGGCACCTGGGAAAACTGCATGTGCTATTCTGGGGTCCAGAGTCCTAGTGACTGTGCTAACCTCTTTAGCTATGTTACAGAACAATCTTTGGTTCACACAAACAAAAGAAATTATCTGCTATGGAGTGCAAAAGAAAGGAAGTAATCATTGAAAGAGAAACTGAAAAATAGCCAATCTAAAAAATACTGGATTTCTTTTGTTTATGAAAGAGGGTGGGAATGACAATTCAAAGCTATCTAATCTGTGTCTCTGTGATAAATAGTACATGGTGGAAATGTGCAATCATACAATACTATTCAGTGACAGCTATGTCCAATCACTGAAAATGTCCAGATTTCACCAAGATATGTTATTTCTCCTTGATATGAAGAAAATGCTTTAGACCAAGGAATCAAATTCATGGTTCTCCATTACCAGTGTAAGTCGACACATCCAAAACAAGTGTGTGTAATGAGAGTTCTGCTCGCACTATTCATTGAAACTTGCATAGTCATCAAAGATAAAATCTCCTGCTCACAAAGGCAAATCCTGTTTGTTCAATGTGTTGGTCACCTCACTACTTTTAGGGACCTCTGGTTCTACTCTCAGCTAAATTTTTTCCAAGGTGGTGTTCATTTATATTTGCACCACCAACATTTTTGTGATGCTACTATGGAAGAGTGAGTGCAGTCAAAGATTATGAAGTGATTTGACTTTCTTTTTGAGACGGGGAATCACTATGCAGTTCAGGCTGGCCTCCAACTCACAAGGTAGTCCAGGCTGGCCTCCAACTCACAGCAATTCTCCTGCCTCAGCCTCCCAAGTGCTACAGTTGTGCATCACTATACCCGTCCTGATTTAACTCTTAAAAAAAGGTGACTTCATAGTCATCCTTAGAAATCAAAGGGTTCAATGGCCCTTTGTTGTCAAAGGCAGTCGCACAACAAGCTGCATATAGTAACAGCTACTCTGGCAGAAGCTGCACTCATGAGGCTATTACACTGTGTGTGTATGTGTGTGTGTAAAGAAACTGCATGGTAAACAGTAGCAATTTGTGAAGACTGGTAAATCATTTTACTGAGCTATCACTCTGCCTTAATTTGTCAGTAGTTTTGTGAAGAATCTTGTCTTTGAATAACAGGTACAAATACAACATTTTTTTGCACCTATGCAAGGATGAGCCCTTTTAGAACCTTATAAAGGTCCATGTAATAGAGTCAAGCAGACATCCAGAAAAAGCGTTAGCAATACTTAGTTCTCAGTGCTTTGTTTCACACAATGACCCTAAACTTAACATATGTGCCTAGTTGATGGGTCTGCCTCTGTGTGCCATCTTCCTGGTCGTGTAGAAAATATGCTTTTTCTCAGTCATGAAGATGAAGACTAATTTGCCTTTGAAACCCTCCTGCCATCACCTTCCAACACAGCCAGGCTGAAGAAGGCCCCTGGGGCCCATACCTGTGACATTACCTCAGCTAATTTCCCTTTCAAAATACTGAATGGGGTGTGTGTAGAATATGGAAGGATTCTTTGAGCAAGTCCTCTAGAAAGAATAAAGCTTTTTTTTTTTTTTTTACTTTATTGAAACTTTTTTCTGCAAAATGGATTCTAATGACCAAATACAGGTTATGAAAACTCAAAGATTAATCTGATGCTCTTCTGAAATATTAAGAAATAAGTTGTGTTCAGGACTGGAAAACAATGGAAATGTAAAACTGTAGGACAGTAGCCATAGGAGGTATTATTCTCGATGCCATCCCTCACTACCTCAGAGGATGCTCTGCACTAACTTACTTCTACATGTGTGCTGTAGATAACCAACATTAAATAGATACATAGGTATGCATATACATAAACAAATAAAGTAAAACTTTGATCCCAAACTGAGTAACATAAGGGTACTCTTGAGAGTAAGACATTTTCTAAGGATGGAACAGAGACTTAGCTCCTTCATTTTGGGAAATTAAAGCAGACAGACTTGGACATATGAAAGAAGACTACATTTCAGGGTCTTGGAGCAATGCTGGGTCTTTGATTTGGATGGGCTGGAAAGAGAAAGAGTAATAGAAATGACTAACAGCTAACAAGCACTTAGTTCTAAGTTCATGTCATGCAGTGTCTGCCCACAGCCCTATGAATAGCGCTTTTATTATCTTCATATTGTAAGAAACTGCAATGTACTGTATTAAAAAATCAGTGCTTCTCACACTCTAATTTGTACTATCTACCTGAGGATCTTTTTAAAATGCAGTCCCTCATTCAGGGACTGGGATGGGGAGGAGTGGGATGGGGCCACTGCTTTTGTATTTCTGAGAAACTCCCAAATGATGCTGATGGGCCCCGTGAGCACACCTGGAGCACCAAGAAAATAAAATGCCCAAACTGCTTACTTCCGCAAGAGGCAAGGAGTGGATCTGGGATTCAACTCAACCTGCAACAGACTGAGCTTATCCTCTGCCAATACACAACACCCAAAGGGTGGCGCATTGGCTTAAAAATTAGAAACAAATGTCTGTCATACTTTCCTGGTGTATTCTCCAGTAATAGCAAACATTTATGAGGTGCCACTATATATCAGAGACCATGGTAAATATTTGGAATATAAAAATGTTCCCTGGTTGAAAGGATTTTCATTGACTCCACTACAGTAAATGATTGGTCACTTGATTCCATTCTTTTATTTATTAATGGAAACAGCTGAAACAAAATTTCAAAACAAAATAATAGGAGAATAACAATAGTTAATACATTACATGTTGTTACTTTAAAATACTTGCTCAGGGTATAAGATATGGACATATAAATTTCTCCAATCCATATTAGCACATTCCTTTTTAATGAACTAAGAAACACTAACAGCATAACTGACTTGCAATTTTCCCCTTTTCCCACTGTTCTTTCTTCTTTCACCCATCCTATTTCTTTTTTCCTTTTGAAAAATTTCTTACCATTTCACATATCTATTATACATTTTAGAAAAAGCAAACCTAATTCTACTTGCTAACAGATACATGAGTGTCCAGTGGTACCAGGCTCTATTTCCATTCAAAGAATTGGACAGAGCCAACCAATGAACACTAAAGTCTAATTTTTTGAAGATATAAAAGTAAAAGGTAGAGTGGAAAGAAGAGAGAAAAATATATACTTCAGGCAGAGTTGGTCATTGGAAGAGTAAGAAGAGAGTGTCCATGAGACCAGTGGCCACCATCTTTTATATCCTTTGGACACCATGCCCAGGCTATTGGCATCTGTTCGGTGCCATGATTTTACAGCTCTCTGTAATTGACAGGTCACACTCTACTGTCCAGCCCCCTTGCCATGCCTATACTGATGGATTGAATAGTTAAAGTATCATGAACAGAAAAGATACAAAATTAATTTTCAAAGAATCAGAGTACAAAGATGTATTTGTAATAACAAAGATAGTCAATTTAATATACTTTTTAGGAATGAACTTTAATTTTTAACATCTTGCATAGCTTCAAAAGTATTGTTCAGAAAAAGTAATATATGCAATAGACATAGAAGGCCCACAATTTGGGGCCTGAATCTATGAAAGTAACAAAAATTGATTTAAAAAAAATCTAATGATTTATTTATTCTGAGTGTTTCCTATCACTTTGTACAACAGACATTTTGCTAATTCCTTTTTGCATTACATAAATAGAATACAAACTCCTGAATTACAGCTGACATTTTTAAATGCTACAGATTACACAAAATAACACCTTCAGTTAAAGTTGTCATCAGTCTTTACTTATTCAGAACAAATTTCAAAAGTTTGAGAAGAGTTAATTATAGGTAGTTAATTTTGACTTAAGTTTTTTCTTTACCTTCCTTCTAACCATATTAAGAAAATGGAATTCCTCAGCTGCTCTCATTTTTTGGACTCTAAACATTAATTAGAAAGCTCACATGATTCCCAAGATGAATCTACCAGCTGTTAATATCATTTCCTGGCTTCTATTCTTCTGTCAAGGGCAAATCTTACCATATTGGCATGTGTACAGTGTCCTCTGAAAGATTCCAGAGGGTAGAGGTAAAATTGCAAATGGTCTACTTGGTCATCAAGGCCTCTGGGAGGGGGTCATCCACATACTGTCACTTATAGAGCGGTTTTATTAAGACAGTGAAGCCAGGCCTTGTTTAGTCTAGAGTGCAACTTCTCTTCCTTTAAATCACAATAGGATTTGATACAGGTGGCCTCAGTAAAAGCAAAACATGTGAGGCTCCCAGCAAGTACTTAAGGGTCATTCCTCTCTGTATTGTTTTAAGACATAAGCAGTTAAATGCAGCTAAACCACAAAGAGCAAATTCTTCCAGACACGAATGTCTGGCCCTGGTGGCCTCTTGTGTTTCCTCTTCACGTTCTCCCTCAGGAATGCATAACGCCAAGTCATGTGCTAAACACCAGAGTTCCAGGGGTAGGGGTATTGCTAAAAGGTGTAAGAGCCTTTTTCTTCCTTAAGAGTTTGGCTTTCAAAGCTCTCCACAGCAGGAAACAGTTTTCTGACCTTCTCAATCCTCTGGATTATAGCAGAATTCTGCCAGCGTGGACCTCTGCCTGAGTGGAGTTCAGCTCTTTGCAAACCTCTCCAGTGCCCCCACTGAGGATCAGTTCTTCCTGGTCTCTCAAAACCTGCCTTAGAGGAGCTGGGATGTGGCTCAGAGAGGAAGCATGCACTCTGTGTGCACAAGGGCCTGGGTTCTGTCCCAGCAACCAAAAAACGAGGAGACCCATGCTAGCCTCTGGGACCCATGCTAGCCTCCACCTCCTCTACATCCCCTTTTCACATTAGTTACCAGACTTTTTTGTGGATTGACATAATATTTGTGTGCATTTATGAGATATGATGTTTGACTCAAGGTAACTATCATTAACTCACAGTCTTATTTTGTGGTGAATAATTCAAAATCCTCTCTTCTACTGATTTTGAGGTATATAGCGCATCATTATTAACTATATTCATGCTGCTGTGCTGAAGAGAACCAGAGTATATTCCTGGTTGCAAACTGTAACATTGTGTCGACTGACTTCCTTCTCTTGTCTCTCCTTCCTCCTACTCTGCTTAGTCTCTCTGCTAAGCAGTGTTGACTCTCAAATTTTTCCTACCAGCAGATTATTAGGCATTAGAAATACTGAGAAGACAGCTGAGAAAAACAAAGGGAGAGCTATTTCTCTGAAACAGAAAGAAATTCATCTTTAGCTGTCCCTCTGCTTCACTTTGACATCCTCAGGACTAGGACTTGCTGGTTGTACGTTGCATACCCCAAGGCACATTGCATTGTGCTATCCGTATGCAATTATACATCATTTTTCCTGCCACATATGAAAAATAAGAGTTGAAAAGTTGCAAGGCATATTTTCCTCGTTGAAGAAAACTTTTGACAGCATGACAAAATAGCCATCACCATTAATGTGCCAGGTAATGGAAGTTCAAAATGTATTTCACCTATTTGCATTAGATGAGTGAGCCTTCAAAAGGGTATGCAAAAATGTTACAAGTAAATACATGAGAGCATATGTAAAAGGTACTATTCTAAGGAAGCAACAACTACTCCTGCACTTGGAAGAGTGCTCAGACTTCTTGAGCTACTTCTTGGCCTACGTCTCTTCACCTCATGCGTCACCCCCAAAATGTCTAACTGGCAAAATTCTCAGTACTGTACAATATCAATTCTGTGTTTTCTCTTATAATATTGAAAAAACATTACAATAAAAATGTCCGTATTGAAAAAAATTAAATTCCAGGCAGAATCCTATATATAGTTAATAAACTGATATGATATTAATTTTAAGTTGCTATATTACAACTGCCAACATTTTGTAGTTTCAAGGAAAGTTTAAACAAGAGGAGTGCCTTAAAGCCGACCAAAACCCCAAGAAATTCACACCCTCTAGCTTAAAGTCATTAGCATGTAAAACACATATTTTCAAGTACTTGAGATTTGATTTGGGATAAAATGAGAATTAAGTCTGAAGCTTATCACTTTATTTCATTAGCAGGCCTCCATGACTAATTTGTATTTGGCAGGTGCTAGCTAATTTACAATCCCAGAATAATTTTCATTTGCTACTACACTCTACCACTGGCAGAAAACTGTTCGTAAAAACTCATTCTCTGCCAATCATGATGTGTTTATGTGTGGATTCAGAATGCAAGTTTTAAAAGCAATCTAGCTGATTTCATTTTTTTGATGTTTTTCTATTTTAAAGGTTTTCCTGTTTTATCTTTTCAAGTCACACTTCAATAATTTATTATACAATGTAATTTTTGCTCAAAATTAGCTTCTTTCATTAAGGCTGTAATATATAATAAAATAATTGTCAGTATCAATTAATTGCTTCTTAGTAAGTTACAGGAGACCTGAAAAAATTGGATAAAATTCACAAAAATTTCATTTCTAAACCCAAATTATAAAAAATAGTATTCCATGTGATATAAAGTTGAGTTTTAAAATTTCACCTCTTTGCTGAAATTATCAATTAACATGATTTTTCAAAATGAACCATTGTAAGTCTATAATCAAAAAATCTACAGGAAATGTAAAAATTTCTTCCTTCCTTCTTTCCTGCCATTATCTGTAGTTCAATGACAGAAACCTGAGCTCTGGAGTGAGATGGTCCTTGGCTAAGTCTTCCCTTGTTTGGACAGTTACCTGAAACAACCTCATGAAGTTTCTTTATTTATTGTGAGGACAGGAATAGCATCTACCTTGGAGGGCAGCTGGAGGATTCATCCAGGTGTGGCCTGGGAGCAAGACTTGGTATGGTGCCAGGTGCACAGCAAACATTCACAGATGGTGCCTGTTATTACTCCTAGTAGTTGTGCATAATGCGGGCTTTGGAACAGTTCTATAATTTGAAAGCCGCTGGTCCTCTCACTTGCACCTTGGACTTCTATAGTTCTCCCATAAGTAGACAGGAGGAACCTCCTACATTGGACTATGTCACTGCAGTTTAAAAAAATCCTCAGGAGGCTGGGGGTATAGCTCAGTGGCATAAGCGCTTGCCTGGCAAGCGCAAGGTCCTGAGTTCGATTCCCAGTACCAGAAAAAAAAATAAATAAATAAAAATAAAAAATAAAAAAATCCTCAGGGGGTGGCCTTCTCACCAGGGTAAAAATCCAGGACTTGCCACACCCTGTCCTCTTTTCAGACTTTATCTTCTACTGCTCCACTTCTGCTACTTCAGCCACCCCACTGCTCTCTGAGCACGTTCCCGCCTCAAGCTCATGGGCTTATTAATTTCCATCGGCCTGATACACCCACAGGAACACGCCCAGAGATGCTCTTGTAAATGTCACTGCCTCACAGAGGCCTCCCCACCACTTTTATTTTACAAAGAACACTTCTCATATCTTTCCCTCATACTTCTCCACAGGATTCACCTGGTGCGGTGGTTAAGCTAAATTGTTAACTTGACAAGAAACACTTGTCTTTGGATTTTTGGTTTTTATGTTTTTTCTGTTGTTGAGAGGATTAACTGTCTGACTAAATTTGCATGTCTGTATATGGGTTCATATATTTACAATTCGAAGATATCAATGGATAAAGCAATAACCACTGTTGAGACCATATCACCTTGTCTATAGATTAGTTGTGATTGTACTATTTTTTATGATAATCGGTGTCTGTTTGTCAATATGTTTTTGTACTTTTATGTTTTTAAAATAAAAAATAAATAAATAAATAAATTGTTAACGTGGTTTGGGAGCTACCTGTGGGACTAGGAAACCACATTCCTGGGTATGTTTAGGGTGGGTCAGGAAGATGTGACCTTGCGGTCTATATCTAGCCCATTTCTCTCTGGCACTCCGCTTCCTGGCTGCCAGGAACTGAGTGGCTCTTCTGCCATGCTGTTCCTGCCTTGGTGCCAGGCCATCATGAACGGAGTCCTCTAAAACCAGGAGCAGGTAACCCTCCCTCCCTTTGCTGGGGCGTGTGGCATTCTGTCTAGCAACAGGAGGCTTATCGGTACACTCTACTTGATGCTTCTCCATGGGAGATATGCTTAGCACCAATGTCTTTCTTCATTGCCTTCCTCTGAGTGTGAGCTCCATC
Organism: Dinomys branickii; assembly: GCA_004027595.1. Classification (NCBI taxonomy): domain Eukaryota; kingdom Metazoa; phylum Chordata; class Mammalia; order Rodentia; family Dinomyidae; genus Dinomys; species Dinomys branickii. The sequence goes on from PVLD010032055.1 coordinate 10,138, forward strand.
AAGGAGACACTTTGTCTGTTTGCTTTTCCTGCTCATCCCCATAGCTGGAACTATGCCTGGCACAGAATGAGGACCCAATCCCCATATGTCTAAGTAGTTAATTAACTGGATGACAAATATTAGATAATATTCCCTTTTTCTTGGTCCAATAGCTTTTTTCTCACCTGACTCAGGAATTGATGAATGGTCTCTCATTCTGGAAACACAGAAATGCAGTTTCTCAACTTCCACCCCTGCCCAGTGTGGGCTGAGACCAGCAATCTGTGATGTAAGAAGCCTACAGGTGATTCTGACGACCACTATGCTTCCGTACCATTGCTTTAAGAATACTTAAATTCCTTCTGGCTCTTTGATTTCCTTATGCATACCTTGTCGTAGCTATATATCCTAGCGGCCAAGTGCTGTCAACTCAAAATAACAAAGAAAGTGGCTTTCAAAAAAATTGAGTTCATTAATGATAGAGGGTTACAATCTTGGCTACACAAAACATCAAGGATCATAGGCACATAAACAGAAGTTTGGGTATGGAGGCACTTTTACAGACAGAAAGGAGAAAGTCCTGCTGCTTTAAAACAAACTACCGGTCATAGGGTCTTGCTGCAGGAACTGTTACTAACTCATTAACAGGAAGAGTCAGTGGCTGGCAAGTATTCTCATGAGGGTAGCTTGTCTGCAATGCTTCAGACATACTGCACTCTGTTCTCTGAGTCCTTGCACAGACGCATGTGCAGGAAGATCAGGGCACGCAGCACATGCAGGCTTTCTAGTGGGATTTTAGGAAGAAGTTTCTGTGATAGTATTTATTCCAGATGTGTATGAGTTCTACTTCTTCATAATCCCCTGGCTCCACTTTGCTTTGGGTTTGACACAGAGGACTCCATCTTGGCATTGGTTACTTTTATAGTATAAACATTATACCGCACCTGGATTTAACATAAAGCATGATGTCACCCCTCCTTTTTATCAGTTACCTTTTGCCACTGAAAACTATCTGAAAATCACATTCTCAGACTTCAGAAGTTTCTATTCATTTTAGTTATAGGTGTGGTTCCTTCCTAGCTACTCAAATCACCTTTTAAGGCCCTCTTATGTACACTCAGCACTTAAAAATTTTTCCCCAATCAAATACAAATACTCTAGAATGTGCATAAAATTCATTTTATTGTTCTTCATTTTCTTTCTCTAATACAAGTTTCAAACATGTTTTCTCAAATGCCAGATGTAGTAGGTGATTATTATGTAAAACAGGCAGATATCAAACTGCTCAGGATGCTATGCAGTGACTTAGTATAACTGCCTCTCCTCCTGACCTGATTCCCTTCTCACACCTTGTACTTGTTGGCCCATGACAATGCCAGGTGGCAGCAACAATTGTAGGTTAAAGACTTTTGTTGTGGGATAAAGTTTTTCAGGTACACGGTATTGGCATTTTTAAGCTTCTACCCCACCCAAATGAATCAAAATTTCTGGTTATGAAATAAGGACAAAATAAGAATTTCTTTTCCCCCTGGTATAAGAATTTCTGGGGCTGGGGATATAGCTCAGTGGAATAAGCGCTTGCCTAGCAAGCGCAGGGTCCTGAGTTCGATCCCCAGTACCGCCAAAAAAAAAAAAAAAAATTTCTGGTCACTCTGAAGAAGCTTGGAACATACATTCCCCAGATAATTCTGCATATAGAGTTTGTGAGTCACAGCTCTAGGAGCTCTAGGAAATCTACATTATACTTTTTATGCAAAGCACACAATTATATGAATTTACTGGTTGCTTCCCATCATTCTAAATTGTCCCATTCCAGACACTGCATTCATTCAAACAATGAAACAGCTGAGGTATTTTAAAGGGTGACATCTCATTTTCTCTGTATAATTTTAAATAAAGTATTAGTTCTAAAAGTTAAACACAAAAATTCTGATGGATATTGGCTCTGTTTACAATTTTCAGGAATTTAGTAAACATTTGTGACTGCCTTTGAAGGAGATTTTAGGGAAAATGGCAGTTAACTGGACAAAAGAACAGTTCTTAGATTCAGTTAGAAATGTGGAAAAAAACAACTTAAAGAGGTACTATTTTCTCTTAGCTTGTATTAGTTAAACAATGATTAACTGCTAATAAAATTTTCAACAACTGAACATCTCAATCTCTCTTTCTCACTCTCCCTCCTCTCTCCCTCCCTTTCTCTTCTCTCTCCTGAAGCACTCCTAATGTCACATGTTCCACTTGAAGGACAGAGAACAACAAACAATAGAAAAATTGTAAAATGATATGTACAAGCATCCTGAAAAGAAAGTGGATCTTTCTAGATTTGAAGATTAAGAAAGAGGGAAAAGTTCAAATAATTCATCATATTGGCATGCATCCTGACCTCCTGGATGTCAGAGAAAAGGGTGATCCATGATCACCACCAGTGCAGTCCATGCCTGGCTGCTGCACGAGCTGAGCTGCCTGCAGACGTGGGATCAGGAGGTCCACGATCCCCTAACATCACTATTTGTGTCTGAGTGCCAAGAGAACCAAGTAGACCCCACCTACAGAGCAGGCCACTCACAATCCTGCTGCCATTACATTCTGTGTCTCCACCCTCCATGCCCCCGGCACAGCCAGGAGAGACTGGCTCAGAAGGTCCATGAACCACTAGCACCAGGGTTCATGTTTGGGCCCTCCCTGCGAGTGATGAGCCACCTGAGGTATTAGATCAGGCAGTCCACTAACTGCTGACAGCGTGGTTTGCATCTAGACTTTGCGCATGCCCTAAACTCCAAGGGTCACTGAAACAGGTGATCTGTGATCACTGCCAGTGCAGCCCATGTCTGGCTCTTTAGTGTTCTCTGAGCAGCCTGGAAACACTGAATCAGGCGGTCCATGAACTGCTGACCCAGCAGTTTGTGTCTAGGCTCTGCCTGTGCCCTGAACTGTCTGGGGACACAGGACCAAGTGGTCTGTGATCATGCCACCAGTGCAGCCCACTTTTCGGTCACACATGTGCCCTGAGCTGCCTGGGGACACTTGAGCCGCTGGTGTGCAATCCGAAGACATCATGGTTCAAGTCTGGGACCTGAGAGAACTAGGTACACTCCACCAACCACTGGAAGACCCCAGAGTGAGCAGCCCATCTCAGGGGTCACTGAGGGGGAACTGTGACCACCAGGATAACTAGGGATGTTTGTGACCTTTGCTGAGGTGCCAGGAAAGAGGGAAACTAGGCACTCTCCTCCTGACTTCAAACATGACAAGATGGAAGAACTAAAATGCAATCTCAGAAATCCACCTCACCTAGAAGAAGTGCAGTAAGCAACGACATAGGAGAACTTGGTAAACATAAACCTGAAATGGCTGAAAAAGACAGCAGTGGAAGTGAAGAAACAACTCCATCAGGCCAAAGAAGACATCAGATAAGAAATATCTCAGGTAAAAAGATGAAATGACAATAATAAAGAAAGAATTGCTCAGCACATCTAAAGAAGAAATATATAAAAAATAGATGATCATAGGAAACTGATGGAAACACTAAATTGAAAATACAGAATAGAATGCATGAAACAGATTTAAAGAGATATTGAGAAATCAAAACTTCCACTGAAAGTGGGCAAAACTGCTTCAATGAAGCTGCTAATAAGATTTCAGTTCTCACAGCTCCTGAACCCGATCAGCTCAGAGGCGGCTGTAACCAGGATTTGTTGGAGGCAGCGGAGCAGAGGAAACTCAGAGAATGCGCTAATGGGACAGACTGCGCCAATCTGGGCAGCAGTCCGAGATCCCGCTCAGAACCCCACCCCCGCAGCCGGTACCGCGTGAACTGGAGCAGCTGAGATGGGCGGGATTTCTGAGTCGTGAAAAAGCTCGATCCAGGGAGATACACCTGAACGGCATTCCTCTCTGCACGATCCCAGGGTGAGTTAAGTGGGCGCTCTAACCTGTTTTTCCTGAATTGGGAAGAAGCTCTGCCCAGCTAGTGACATCAAAGCAGCATTAAGGACTGCGAGATCTCCCGGGTGGGAAGAGCTAGCTAGGCGACCCAACGGGATTCGGGAGGGGGGAAGGAGCTCCACCCAGGGAGGAACACCTGAGTGGCCTGTCTGCAAGACTCCTGGGGCGGCGAGCTGTTTATACGCCCAGCCAGGTCTTGGGGTAGGGAGTAGAAGCGGAAATCTCAGCAGACAGCTTAAGGGACATTCTCCCAAAGAGAAGGAAGCATTGGAGCAGCCTCTGCAGCAGACCTTTGCCTGGTGAACTGCCTGGGGAATTGATAGCTCCATATTTTGAATCTGATACCCAAAAATGGGAAAACAGAGGAACAAAACGCAGTCTCAAAACTCAACCCCACCCAGAACAAGTTTTGAATGTGAAGATACAGGGGAACCAGGAAGTCACATACCTGCAAGTTATGAAACGATTGCATCCAAAATGAAACAACTCCAACAGGCCATGAAAGAGCTTAAAGCAGAAATAAGCCACATACCCGCAATGATTTCTCAGACAAAAAACGAGCTGAAAACAATGATGGAAGAAATGTTCCATTCACGCAGAGAAGAAATAGACAAAAGACTAGAAGAAAATAGGAAACAAATGGAAACGTTACAAGAGCAATTTAGGAATGAATTACCAAGAATGAAACAGGTCCAAAGAGAATGCCAGGATTTGAAAACTAACGCTGAAAGCATGAAAAACCGTTTAAATGAAACCGAAGATAGAGTTTCAGAACTTGAAGACAGCATGGCAGCTTATGAGCGTTAAAGAAAGAATCTCATGATATCATCAAAGACACAAGAAAAGTCAATCCAACAGCTGCAAGATGAGGCAAAACGTAACAATATTCGAATTATAGGAGTGTGTGAAACAGCAGGAGATCTCACAAACGATATAAAAGGAATATTTGATGAAATAATAGCAGAAAATTTCCCAAACAAGGTAAAAGATACTGAAGTTCAGTT
>PVLD010032056.1:0-15065 GCA_004027595.1 Dinomys branickii
TATGTGTGTATGTATGTGTGTATGTGTGTATGTATGTGTGTATGTATGTGTGTATGTATGTGTGTATGTATGTATGTATGTGTGTGTGTATGTATGTATGTATGTGTGTATGTATGTGTGTATGTATGTGTGTATGTATGTATGTGTGTATGTATGTATGTATGTATGTGTGTATGTATGTATGTATGTGTGTATGTATGTGTGTATGTGTGTGTGTATGTATGTATGTATGTATGTGTGTATGTATGTGTGTGCAGGATGGCTAACATGGTTCCACTATTAACTTATGTTGCTTTAGGGTAAGGAACAGTTGGTGATTGGTTGTTTGATCAAGATTGTATGTCTATATGTGTTTTCCCGAGCATACACTTTGAAGTTATCAATATGTAATACAACAACCATTGTTAATTCCCTGTCACTTTGTCTATAATTCAATTTTGATTGTACTTTTCTTGTGCTACTTTGTGTCTCTTTGTTAATGTTTTCCTCTTTTTGTTGTTGTTCTTTTTCTTTTTTACTTTAAAAATAAAAAATAAAACAAGAAGCCAACACCAAGGGAAAGAGCTTCCCTCACCAAGGGCTCCTTCACCAAAGAGCATGCTTCCCCCTGGGATGTGCAGTTTTCTCACAAAGACACAGATAAATTTAGAAGCTGTCTGCCTCTCACAGCCTAACAGTCCTGTGCTCACTGAGAAACCACAAGTGTCAGAGTTGCCCATATGTCAGTGAGCACCACGCCATCTTCCAGGCCCACTCTGCCGTGTGACAGCTGTGTTACAAAGTTTGGCCTCTTTTAAGGGAGAGGACACTGGTGGGATGAAGTGACATCTTTTCAAAACACCAAAAGACTTCCAACCGGCCAGAGTGCAGGTCCTTTTGCCTGGTTTCCCTGGCTTTCCATGGGTTCCCAGCTGCCTAAATGGAGAAGGGGAAAATTATAGGGGAAAGAGAGCAACTGCCTGAGGAAGAAAAAGAAGGAGAAGGAGAAGAAGGAAAAGGAGAAGTAGAAGAAGAAAGACGGAGAAAGAGAAGGAGAAGGAGAAGGAGAAGGAGAAGGAGAAGGAGAAGGAGAAGGAGAAGAAGGAGAAGAAGGAGAAGAAGGAGAAGGAGAAGAAGGAGAAGTTCCACATTCTTCCCATTTACAGAACTGCCAGCTTTGCCAAGCCCCAGGTAGGAGAGAGGACCTCTTCAAAATTTGCCACTTGCAGGTCAGCAGGAGGCTGAAGGGACAGGCTTCCTTAACCCTGGTCATAGATCTCTGCTGGTTAAGCATGCTGCAAATTCTAAAGAGTGAGGTCGCTGGGCAGCTTGTCAGTTTGACTACTGATGGGAACATGCTTAATGGGATTTTACACCCAGCAGTGTGAGCTTTGAAATACTCAAGCTCAAGTTGCACCTGTAATGCCCCTGTCTGTTTCTCCTCGCCCCTCAGAATTTCCATCTGCTGTCCCCTGGGCCAGTCTAATGGGATGCCCTGTTAGGCTCACCAGCTCTCCCAGATGCTGAAGTCATGGAAATTTTAAGACTTAAAAAAAAAGAGGGAAAACATTAAAACTTGGGTCCCATAAGTTACCTGTAAAACTTAGTGTTGCTGTATCACAGGTCGAGTGACATTCACCAGTGTATCTGTTAAGAGCTCCCACAGGTGAGCTCTCCAATGTGTGGTGACATTCGCTGCGCACTTTGGGACATGGGGCAGTCTTGAGGCACTATGAGTACGGGAACCAAGCAGAAGGCCCTGCCTCGGGCCTGGTCTCCCAGCTGGCAGCTTTCGGTTCTCAGCCATCACTGCAGATCTGCCCCTGACTCCAGGCTGCTTATTGGTGGGAAAGGCATCATCATATCAGGTGTGCTGCTTAGCCTGAGCTCAGAGCTCAGATCAGCTGGCCTGGGCCTGTGCGTCGGGGGAGTGCAGGACAGCCCTGGGCAGGCCTGGGGCCGGCAGGAAGTGAGAGCCGTAATACCAATGTTCCCTCAGTTTGTGTCGCTGATTCATTTTTATCATTTCAGATCCTCCAGAATGAATTCCAGCACCGGGAGAGCTGGGGCATTCCTTCTAAAGCCGGGTGATGACTGGTGGAACTGTGCAGGAGAGAAACAAAGGAGGAAGCTAAAGAAGTTGTTCTAACAGACTCGAAAATCTGCAGAGAAACATTCCATGTACTGGGAGAGGTGCTGACTACTCAGAAAGTTTCAGAGTTAGAGCTCTGGCATGTCCATCAGAGACCTGAGATGCTGACTCATTTAGTACACGATGCTTTAAGCAGATCTCAGGGTCGTGGGTCACTTCTGCTCCCATAGCACAGGAGACTGGCCCTCTGTGTGTTTTCCACAGAACAGAGACTTAGACGGGCTCTGTGACCACGCAAGCCCTGCTGGTTGGGGCTAGCAGACAGGATGGAATTGCAGCATTGCACTCACTGGGTATTTATACTTAGATGTGCAGGAAACTTTCAATGGTATTGTTGCAGCGGGCTCGCTCGGTCCTAGTCTCGCTCAGCCGCCTCTTCCTATTCATGCCCCCAGGATGGCATCCCCTATCCTCCTGCGGGGGGCCTGGCTGCCTTCTGACCTTGTGTGGGCTGTCAGTTGTCTGCTGGTGACATCCACTGGCCTCCAAGATACTGTCCCTTGTTGTGGCTGGTCCCTACATGCCTAGTGAAGGCACGGACTCCTGGCAGGTCTTGGGCTCCAGCTGTGTACCTGGGAGCTGACACCGAGCTTTTGTCATAGCCATTCTCGGGCCCTAGATGCATGCAACCCACCACTGGGCGGCGCTCTTACCTCCTATGCCCCACCCAGAGCGCTGCGCCCTCCTGCCCGCTCCTCCCCACCCTCCTACCATGGGACCTCTGTGCTCATCCTTCTGCTCTCCTCTGGGCAGAAGTCCTGGGAAGAGACGTCGGAACTGGCCCTGGAACCCTAGCAAAGGCCAAAGAACAGTTTAAACTATTTGATGACAGGTCTCAGGAGAACTTAGAAGTTTGAAAAGCCAGTTAACTGGTAGTGAAGATAACAAGAGAGAATTTTTATGATATAAGAACCACTGCTGAGCTCCTACCATCTTGTGTGAGGAAGCTCTGCATCATTTCCAGTGTTGTTTTTTGTTACTTGTTACTGTCTTTGATTATATGATCAATCCTACATTCTTACGTCTGCAAGACTGAGCAACTTCATTGAAGATAACTGTGTGTCATGTAGCAACCATTGTTAATTCTTATCATTTTGCTTTGAGGTCATGTATCATTTTTGTTGTCTTTTTTGTTGTTCGATTCTTGTCTTCATTGTTGTTTTGTTAGTGTTTCTTCTTTAAAATTACAAATTAAAAAGATTAAGTGTGGGCTGGGGATATAGCTCAGTGGAATAAGCGCTTGCCTAGCAAGTGCAGGGTCCTGAGTTCGATCCCCAGTACCGCAAAAAAAAAAAAAAAAAAAAAGATTAAGTGTATCAAATCTAGTTTGGGTACTTTAGCCCATGATGAAAAATGAACATTTTTTCTCCGCCAGTGTCTGCCCAAGGCTTTAGCCACACTTGCTTCCCTCTCTTTCTCTGACGGTGGATGTGCTAAAGACAGCCCTTTCTGTGCGACGAGAGGTGGGATGAAGTCAGGGCCAGATGCGTTCTGTCTGAAGGGGTCACTGTCCACTTTTAACCTGTGGGTTCTTTCTTGGCAAAGAAGCCAGGCACTTTTGCAAAAAATCCTCCTGAAGGTTTATCTCTTTTAACCTCAATGTTTGGGAGAAAAGTAACAGTTGCAACAACAAGGAAAAAAATCAAAACAGAGCGTTTGATGTGACTGCAGCTGCCTGAGCAGAGAGTTCTTCCAGAGTTTAAAATACCCTAAAGGGAAAGGCGAGCATGATCACACAGGGGCGCATGCATCCTGGGAGGGCTTCTGCGTGCCATTTTGATGACAAGAATAAAAAAAAGAGGGGGACTCTGAAGCCAGTGACAAATAGCCCACAGGGTTTTGCAGGACCAGGGATGGAAATGGCTAAGATCTGGTGTGACCTCTCCAGGGCAAGTGCATATATTCCTTCCAGGACTTTCCAGGTCTGTAAGTTAGGCTTCTGTGGTCCAAATAGAAAGGGAAGCTTGAAATACTAGTAAGAAATGATTAGGAGTGTTAATTATTTCATTACTGTTAACATTAGCAAATGTTACTGCTTCATCACTGCAGGAGAAAATAAACCCTTCAAGATACTTCTGAGAACTCACCTGTATTACAGCACTTGGGAGGCTGAACCAGGAAATTTGTGGATTCGAGGCTAGCCTGGACTGCAGGGCTAAATCCTTCTCAAAAAACAAACACCAGAAAAAGGTAGCTCTGAGGAACTAAAATAGAAGTGATAAAAGGGGGGGTGCCACAGCTCCACGACTTGTTTTGAGTACCAGAGGTGCCTCACAAAGTGCCTCTCAAAACTGAGATCCAGGCCTAGGTCTTCCCCAGCACCCTTTGCAAATATCAGTTCTGATATTCGGAGATAGGGTTTAAGAAATTAAAACGTATTTTCTTTTTCCTTCACAAGGAAAATGAATCCTCTAAGCAAGTCCCAGAAACACATCGCAAGCATCCACCCACGATGTGGTGGGGATACTAGGGCTTCTCTGCCTCCACTGGGGAAAGGGTTAAGTCAGCCAAGCTGCAGGAACCAGGCTCAGTGCAGGAGGAGACAGGGAAGGCAGGGAGGAAGCGAGGGGTCTGTTCATCAGTCTGCATGCGGTCTTAGTCCTGATGATCTCACATCTGCTACCTGCAAGCCATCCCAACTGACAAGGTGGTCACACACCCCAGCGAGGATGGGCTTTGTCAGGCTGACATCTGAAAACTTTACTCCTGACGATTCATTCTCCACGGACTTTTACTCCTGGGATGGTAGGCTCTTGAAGAGCTATCACTGAGAGAAGGCCCAATTGTTCATCTTGAAGCTCTGTGTAACCTGAATAACCCCTTCTCCAAAGTCTCACCCCAAACCTCGCCCATTCACCTGAGCTGAACAGTATGGGAACTGGGAGGGAGGATTTCACTTCTACCCCTCACCCCATCTCCAACCACCTAAATTTGTCACCCAAGAGCCCAACTGTGTTCTGTTGGTAAAATAAGTTGCACAACCTTCTTATCAGTGAGTAATTTCCTTTCTAAATGCACACAGGCTCTTTTTAGGAACTGCTTGCCCATATGCAGAATTAGCTTGTGGACAGCCCTTGCTCCCTCCCATCCTTACCTTTCTGGAGCCCTCCAAGCCTAGTGGCCTGTTTCTAAACCCCATTTGGTTTTATTCTCATTAGACCTTTGTCCATTTTCCATAATTCCAGAGTCCAAATGTCTCTTCTTGCCAACACTTCTCCTCTTAGACTCCGAGAAAGAAGAGCCGATTTGCACAAGTGCATTAAGACTTAGAACCCTTGTACCAAGGCATTTTTAATACTATACACTGAAAATGAGAAAGAAGAATTGGTTTCCTGACTTCTTAATGTGGTCAGTGTGCACTATGCTTACTATTATTCCTTAGCCTAGAAAGCTTACCCTAAGAGACACAGAAGTCAGATATCACAGCCACAAAGATTGCCAGGGCAAGCCACCAAAAGAAAATGCCAGGTGCAAAAATGGGGGGTTGAAATGTTGTCATTGTTAAAATTATATGGCACTCTTGAATGTTTACCAAATACTCAGAAATAAAGCCTAATTTCTCTTTAGCAGGAATGATGCAAAATTACCACTGAAAATAATAATTACAGCTGCAAATGATTTACCTCTGTCAGAGAAGGAATAGCTTTTAAGTTCACTGGAATAAGGATATTATAGCTTGCTGTCTTGTGAAACAACAGATCATTGAATTTCTATGATATAAATCTTAAGGAAATTTTGAGTATTACACTTACAGAACATCCCAAGAATGTTTAAAAAAAACACAAGATTCTCAGTTTACACTTCCAAAGCAAGAAGGCTCAGTGTCTCCATTTTGTTCTTAGGTAAAAATAGTCACACATATTATCATAAAGGACAAAAAAAAAAGATATTTACATTGCCAGGGTTAGTGCTACAGACACCAAGTCAATGCAATTGTGTTTAGTATTACAATAACACTACAGACTGGATGCCCACGGTATAGCAGGTATTGTCTACACACTGTCTTCAAACCCAGTAAGGATCCCACACAATAGGTATTATTCTCCATACCTCATAGATACTAGAAGTTGAGATCAGAAAGGCTAGCCTCTTGGCACGGTTAATACAGAGAGGGACAGGTCTAAGTGCGGAGTCCTTGTACTTTAACTCTCTCCAAGCAAGGAAATGTCTCAGCACAAAGATCTCAGGGAGAAATGGTCAACACAGATGAAAACCGTACTTTTTCTCATGGTGTGGAACCAGAAATAATGGGAAACTAGTCCTAATAACTCTTCTTCATACATCTCTCAGGAAAAATATAGTTTTCATCAATGTACGAACTTCATGAAAAAGGGCAGAAATCTATCACAGGTCGTGGGTATTTTGGTGATTAGGCATCATGTTCCTGTATATAATCACCAACAATTATATTCAGATGCATAAAGGGAAACTTTAGATTAACTCCATAACCCTGAAAAGTTAGCCCAAAATATCAATTCATTCACCTGCAGAAAGAAATCACTTTCAAACGTCTTCAGTGACAGCCTCTCTCACCTACAGGAAAGCTCAGCCCTAGCTGTTTGAATTAAACTTCACTTTTATACTCACCGGATTACCATCCTGTGAAAATCCAACTACTCTTCACCTAAAAAACAAACAAATCAAACTTGACAGCCTGCTTCTTCTAAAGCCCTAGTTGGTCCTTGTGTTTTGATGCCTTGGTGGTTTGGGTAATGAGAGGTCAAACAATCACACACTGGTGACCTTTTGGAATTACAGGAAGTGAAAACAAACCCTCGTTAGTGGGAGAGCACATTAGCAAAGGGGTGGGAAGGGCAGCTGGGGAGCCTGGAAGACTGACGGGCTCTGCACTCGTCTGCCTGGTCTCTGCTGTCTGACCTGTTGGCTGATTCCCAAAGATGGGAAAACTCACGCTGAATTTCACTGTCTGAGGATACTCCAGTGGCCAAATCACGGGAGGGTGTCATTAGAAAGACAAGTTATTTGAAATGGGACGAGCTGGTGATTTTCACCATAGCTGTCAGTGGCCTCAAAAGTAGAAGAGCTGGGAAATTTCCTCCTGTGATGTCATGCAAAAAGCAGAGTCTGAAAACAGCAAGTCATTTGTTCTTCCCTTCATTTTACCGACGGGGAAAACACAAGGGTCAAAGGTGTACTGGTAAGAGGATCGTCCCTTGTTTTTCTAGACCTTGTCTCCTGGTTTCTTTGCAATTTCTGAAGGCTTTTTGATACCTTTTCTAGAATGTCTTGTCTTGTTAAATTGGGTTCACTTGATTCCTTCTCAGACTTAAAAGAAAGTATCATCACCTATAATTTCTTGAGTTCACCATCCATTTGCTAACCTCCAGATAATCACCCACTCATCCACAGAAGGAAGAGCCACCTCACTGATGCCCAGACATGACTAATTTAGAATGGAAATGATTCTGAGTCCAGAGGAGTAAAAGTGAATTTGCACTGTAACTGCACGTTGCTGTACGCAGATGCCTGTGGACTGCACCTCTCCACTGCGGACACTGGTACTGCGACTGTGATACAGGGCAGGTTTTGAGGCCGCATTTCCTGTGTGTAGCGATTCCCCCTGACCCCTTTGCGTCAATCGCGTGGATAAGGCCCACAGCCAAGGAGGTGGCAGGAGGCCAAAGTTGCGGAGAACAAGGACAGTGAGTGAAGGGATGGAAGATGCACCATTTGGAAAAGAGAAGCGTGTCTGGGACCCACACATAGGCCAGGCCCTTACAGAACATTCGTGGAAGCTAGGTTTGGCTTTTAGGCACCCGAAGTAGAGGCTGCTAGTGCCAAAGTGGCTAAATCCGAAGTCAGGAAGGGACCAAAGACCAGATCATTGACATGATACTCTGGACACGTGAGGACATTCAGTTCTCTTGGTTTCTCCATGGTCAGTAAGTTACAAGTGATTGCTCTCTTTTAAAGAGCAAAAAAGAAAAAGAACATTAGTACAGAATTTCAAAGCAAGATAATAGGAGATTAACAATGATTAACATATTGCATATTGTTATCTTCAAATTAGTTGGTCTGATTCTAAGACATAGTCATGCATAACTGATCAGACAATATAAGCACAATTTTCTCAATGAACAAGAAGTTAGTAGTATTACTGTCTTACCTAGCCTATGCATATATCTATTTTATTTTCCCTTCCATCTTTTCTCCTTTCACAGATTGCAGTTGTTCTTTCCTTTTGGGAAGTTTCTTTCTCTTTCACAATGTCTGTTACAGGTTTTGGATCTTATTTACTCTTTCAGGTTCTTACACTAGGGAGATAATACGATGTTTACACATATGAGCCTCATTTATTTCACTTATGAGTATGTTCTCAAGTTGCATTCATTTACCTATAAAAGCCTCGAGTTTGTCTTTCCTTATAGCTGAGTAGTACTCCATTTTATAAAAATATCACATTTTTTTATCCATTCCTTGGTTGAGGGGCATGTGGATTCCCAAGATTTAGCTATTATAAATTGTGCCGCTATAAGTATGGGTACACATATATTGCTGTGGTATGATGTTTCCAGTTCTTCTGAGATAATACCCAGAAGGGAAATAGCTGGGTGGAATGGGACCTCTAATCCTAGTTTTTCTGAAGAATCTCCACACTGATTTCCACAGTGGTTGCACCAGTCTGCACTCCCAACAGTGGAGAAGAGTTCCTTTTCCCCACAGCCCCTCCACCATTTGTAGGAATGCTTGTCATTAGAAAACCAACAACTCTAACTTGCACCTCATTCTCCACCTCCACGACACCCGTCCTGTGGGAGAGATGTCAAGGGGAAAGTTTTGTTTTATTTAGTCAGTCATCATATTATCGAGCATCTTCCAGGAGGCAGGCTCTGCTGAAGTTGTCTATGGGTTCCTAGCTCTTCTGAGCAGCAGGCCAAGCCAGGAGTGTTGGGACAGGAGCACTCCAGTGGCAGGAAAGCACACATAGAGGCTCCAGTTCAGCTTGGGCCAGGAAAGATTTCCATAGACCACTGATGCATTTTTATCTGAGTCTGGTGCAAGCCAGCTGCATCCCAGCCAGTCCACAGTGCACAGCACCTCTGCATGCACAGTGTGGCTGAATTGTCCACAGTGGCTGTGCAGTAAGAGGGGGAAACCTGTAAGACTCACAGAAGTGTTTCTAAGGAAAAATTCATTTTTATGCAAAATAGACCAGCCCTGGAGAATAAGATAGCTTAACATTTTGGTGAATTTTGTTTTTACTTCCTTTGCTGATGAATAAGTATATTCTTGGTATTAAAAATACTAAATAAATGCTCACATTAAGCAAGTGTGCAAATGAGAATTTCTGAAAGAGACAATGGAAGTGGCTCGGTTGAAGCAAAGGTCCTGTGAATACTAGGGTGACTTTTCTGCTTTCAGACTAAGTTTAGTGTGTGATAAATGACTCAAAGAAAGGTTTTTAAAGATGTTTGTCTGGGTCACTAAATGTTAATACCTACAGCATATAAGAAAATATCTTGCCTCAATTTCGAGCAATTATGCTGCATTTACCTCATGTGTCTACTATCTCATTAAGCCTGCGTGAAATGCATAATTACCATGCAGGTGAGCTGGCTTTACCAGTGTGTGCAAGAAAGTCTCGCATCAGTTCCCCTGTGAGGTCCCCCAGGGCACAGCCAGGACATACTCATTTTGCACACTCCGCTCCTAGCCCAGGGCTGCAACAGGACCTGCATTCCACAGAGAATCCCCAAATCAGTCACGGGGGATGTCCTAATCACGTCGATGGAAGCTTCCTCTAGGAAGGGAGAGTAGGTGACTGCCAGATGATATATTTTCTGGCCAATGAGTTCAGTTAGATCCTAGCATCCCTCCCTGGGATCACTTTCTCAGACTAATGGTAAACACTAGCATCACCACCCTCTGATTCCAACTCAACTAGCACCAGAGGACATTCCTATTATGCTGATTGTTGAGCTCTTGGCCTCATGTTCAGTATAAGATCTGGATTTCTTTATGTACCACAGAGAATCCTTGCTTTCCACAGTTAGAAATTCCTTACAATAGCCATGCCACTAGGTGAGCAAACATATCATCCTGACACCAAGGAAGGCAGAAGGGAAGAAGTACAGAGAGTGTCCTTGTTAGGCAGGTCTTCTAGCAACAGAAAGCTGTGGCCACTGAGCACATACAAGTCGGTGCCCAGCAATTGTTAGTGGAACTAAGTGGGGGACACAGGTCAAGGTGGCAGGAGGAAGGGAGCAGAGAAAGAAGAATCAGACTGAAAGAAAGAAAGCACCACACTGCAGCCGAAGGCCGCAGGCTTGAGCGGTCACAGGCAAGAGACTACATCTTATCAGACTTCGCTGCCTTCCTCACCATCCCTCACGGAAAGGACTTCCTAGGCCAACGCACTGATACGAGCTAACAGCAAGGTAATAGTGTATGATCTCTATGCCCTGGCTCCTGGCAGACTAGCACAACAACATGAGCTGTTGGTCTCTTCCTATCACACAGACCTTATGAATGTAAACACCCTCTATTGTTCATGGAGACTTTCAAAATACAGGCATACATCACTTCATGACAGGGACATTGACTGAAAAACGCATTGAGTAGTTTTCATCATTGTGTAGACATAACAGAATGTGCAAACTAAAACAACTACACTGGGTGATATTATCTCATGGGAGCACCATGGTGTATGAGTCTGTTGTTGATCAAAAACAGCACATGACCATATTATACCTCTTTCTGCTGTGCTGTCCCTTCCTGGCACATAGAAGGCAGAAGCCAGCTTGGACAGTGGGGACCAGACTTCCTCCTGCTGCTGACATATGAGGAGGTCCCTACCGTCTGCCTTCTCCACCGCCTGCTTCATGTTACTTGTATGTCCTCTTAGTCACTTTCCCATAGCTGGTGCAAACATCTGTAACATAAAGGAGGGAGGTTGACTTTGTCTTACACTTTCCATGGATTCAGTCCATGGTTAGCTATCTCCAAGGCGGCACACCACAGTGGAGTAAAGCTTGTTCTCTACAGGGCAGTGAGAAAGCGAAGAGAGTTCAGCTGTACTGAACTCACCAAGGAAAAACGCGTTGATGAGTATGATGACCCCGTGACTCAATCCCCTTCAAACACATGAGGTTTTGGGGAGGCATTTTAGATTTAAGCAAGCACAGTTTGTCCCTTTCTCCCACAAGACTCGAGCTCATCGCATTCTGAAAAATGCATGTAGTCCATCTTTAAGAGTCACCAAAGGCTTAACTGTTCCAGTTTTGCTGAAAAATCCAAGCCCAAGCTTTCTTTGAGACTCATGGCATACTCTTAGCTGTGAGCTCCTCGAAAATAAAAACAAAGTTAAGTAATTCCAATAGCATAGGGTGAATATTCCCACTCCAAAACAGAGAAGGGGGGAAATAGGAGGGGAATAGGAAGAAGTGGTCCAAGCAAAATCGAAACCTCACAGGGCAAGATTGAATCTTGTAGCTCTGTGCCCAGCACCTAGGGCAAGCTGAGATGGGATATGAATTCCAAAGAGCCTGGGCAGCCATGCCCCTGTGACATTCCCAGTTGCAGCCCTTGTGGCCTCTCTCTCAGAGTGACTTCATTCACTGCTTATGGCTTTCCTCAGTAGATGTTCCATGTTCTTTTCATCTCCAGCTTCCTGGGGTCTCCACTGTAGTTTTGGTTTCATGATCACTGTTCCACACAGCACCTTTTCAGGGGCACAGTGCCTGGTCTCCCCAGCCTCCTGAAATCTGGGTGTAGAGCTCCATGTTTCCACAGCCTCACATTCAGCATGCCTATGCAACCAGCTCTAAGTGAGTGATGCCATCAGCTCCAGAATTATCCCCTTAAATCAGGACCCCTTAAATCATGGAGGCAGAGGCTTCTGAGTGCCTTGGCTGGCCAAGCAGTGTGAATAATCCCCAGGAAACCAGGGGACAGAGACTCTTCTCTCAAATGAAAGACTTACAATTTTGCACCCTTGAGCCTATTATAGGTTGGGGTCTTGCTGATATCTGAGGTGTTCTCAAGGCGATTTCTTCTTGTGTCTGTACAAAGTTTTGGCTTCTTTTCAATGCTAATCTTCTCAGCAACAGTGCTGTCCTCCGTTCCAACTCTGCAAGCCTTCCTTTCTGGTGAAACTGCCAGTTTTCAAATGACCCACCTCTATCCTTTGCTCCTGGCTGTCACTATAGATCTGCCTAAAAGCAGACAGCAGTACCCATGTCATGGCCTGAATGTTAAACTTCCTTAAAATTTCTTCTGCAACATTAAACTAGTCCTCCACCAGTAATCTCAATCCCCTGCAGGCTTAGACATGGACAAAATGTAGATATATTTTCTTTCAGAATGTAATGAACATGGCCTCTAGTCCCACTGCCAATGGAGTCCTTACTCCCCACTGAAGCCTCATGAGCCTGGCTTTTCTGTCTGCATTCCTGTCAGCAGTCTGGTATTTTGGCTCTGACTTGTGTCATGTATCAAGCAGTGCTTACAGCACTCTAGGGCTTCTCCAGCCCACACCTCCAAACATTTGCCGGGTCCTTCTGCAGACCACTCCCAAAGTCCTCTGAACTACATCTTCAACTAAAGTCATAGCATCAGCTCCACTTCTAGTACGAATTTCCTGTCTTTGTCACTTTCTCATTGCTGAACAAAATACCCAACACATGACATTTTAAGGAGGAAATGCTTATTTTGTCATGTAGTCACAGTGGGTTCAGCCCATGGGTGGTTGGCTCTGTGGCAGGACAGCATGATGGAGGAAAGCGGTTCAGTGCATGGCAGCCAAGAAGTAGGGAAAGGGAAGGACCTGGGGACAGGAGTGCACCCTTCCAGGTCCTGCCTCCACATCCTGCCTCCACCGAGGCCTCACCTCCTGACCACTTATCCAGCTACTAAATTTATTAGCAGATGAATCTGTTTATGTGCATAGTGCCATCGCTACCCAATCACCTTCTGAACACAGGAAGCTCTGGGGAGACTTGTTAGCTATAAACCTAAACCCGTATTTTGTGTCTTCATCACCAAACCATCCATACTTAAATACAGTACAGCAAACAACCACCCCTAAACACTCATTCCCTTGAATTCACATAGGAACACAATGCTCTAGAAACAAGTTGGAACAATGCTGGTAAATCATGCTGTGGAGAAGGCAATTCTATCCCACCTGCCATGCGCTGAATTTTTCTCTATTCTGAGCACCCCCATGGTGAGCTACTTATATCTTCCATTGATTTATAACCATAGCAGAGAGAAGAGGGTAAATTCACCATTAAACTATGAGTTTCTCCCCACAACATAGCAGTTTAAGACAACTGACACTCATCATCTGTCTGTTTCCATGGGCCAGGAATCCAGGAGTGCCTTGACTGGGTGGCTCTGGATCAGGTCTCTCACAAGCTGTGATCAAGATAACCACCAAGACTAAGGTCACATTAAGGCTAGAGGCAGGGGGAGCCCTGATGGCTTGAGCATAGAGTATGGGGCAAAGGGGTGGGAGGTGTAGATAAAGGGTCAAAATGTAGGTCCTCCCCAGGTCATGATGCTTCTCAAATAACACAGGCTGGTGTCCACCATGTGAGCAGTAAAGGATCCTTCTGTACATGCAGTCATGCCTTGGGCTGTTTGATGTTGCTATAACAGAATACCTGAATCTGGTTAATTTACAAAGGGAAGAAGCTAATTTGAGCTTAAAGTTCTAGAGTCTCCAAACTCGAAGCTCAGATAAATACAGCTGTTGATGGGCTTGTGTTCCTTCAATTCATAGTAGAAAATGGAAAGACAAGCATGTGCCTGTGAAAGAAAGAAATGAAGGCCAAACTCCCACAATAGCTCATCTTTTACCGTGATAAAGGAATTAATACATTCATGAGAGCTCAGCCTTCATAGTCCCAAACACCTCCAGCTAGGACCTGCCTCCAAACACTGCCTTATTAGGAGGAAGAGTCTCAGTATGAGTTTTGGTGGGGACAACCCAAAGTACACCACCATACTGTATCTGGAGAAATGTTTCTGGCATTTCTGAAATAAAATTTATGGAAGACCATTGAGCTGGACCGAGCTCCTGCACTAGGCCTCAAAAGACCAAATCAAAATCAAGTCACTCATGCTACAATTTCATATTAGCACACTAAAATTTAGTTCTTCTTCTAACCTAACAAACAATCAAGACAGGATGAACCCCAGTGCCCCAAACAGACCACATTCAGCTAGCATGATATAGAGAGAAGTTTCCTTGATTTTAACCTTTACAAGGAAAGTAAACTGAAAGAATAATATTAGTCAGACTTCCCATCACTGAGACAGAGTACTTGGCACTTACCCACAATTTAAAGGAAGAGAGGTTTAATTTGGCTTCAAGTTTTGGGGCATTTAGTCTGCAGTTGGTTGCAAGGCAAAAAATCTTGGCAACCAAGAGTCAGAGCAGGGAAATAGTGCCAGAGAGGAAAGGGTGAGGAACCAAGGCCACACCTCCGTGACCCGCTCCTGCACAGCCAGAAGGTTCTTCACCAATCCCCTGGAGGACTCTCAGAGCAAATCAAATTGGTGCTCCATTCTGATCACTACATTCCCCCTCTTGTCAACTTTCTATGCAAACACATCTCCTAGAGCCATACTTCATCTCCAAATGAAGACAATATCAAATTTATAACTCTGGTAACACAGTAAAACCTGCCTATACCTAGAAGTGCAACAGTCAGTTCCACACCTTCAGCACTTCTTGCATGTTTCAAAAGTCTCTTCTGAGGAGTCTCAGGAAGATGGCGACCAGGTGAGCAGCAAGGGAGCGAACCTCCTTAATAAACACCACCAGCTCGAGACAGACTTGGCGAGCGTGAATGCCGGGACCTCGGCTGGGAAGTTTAAACTGGGTGTATTTCTCTGAGATGCCGGGGGAGATGTGGTAGGGCGGACCAGGCTGCCGGGGCGAGACGTGGGAAAGTCCCAGACGCTG
>PVLD010032057.1:0-15065 GCA_004027595.1 Dinomys branickii
GACCTTGGCCCTTTCCTCTCCCTAGTCCCCTCCCTGCCCTTCTAACCACCTCTCTGTTCATCCCGCAGACACCAAGGAGCTGCCCCAGGAAGACATGGAACTCGGAAGATCCTGCAGCGTGGAGATGGGCACAAGTGCATCCCAGGAGGAAGCGGCAGAGCAGATTGGCCTCGAGTGCTGGGACGATCCCAATCCCCAGCCTGACCCCGGCTTTGTGTGGAGCCCCTGCACCTACCAGCCAGTAACCGACGCGTGGACGCTCCTTGGTCCTTGTGTCTGGAAGGGGTATCCACTGCTGGTTGCCTCGAAGCCTGTCGTCTGCGGGGGTGCCTCTAGCTTTGGTCCCCATATGGACAGCCAGCACTCAGCTGCTCTGGATCCCAGTGCATGTCCTCATCTCAGGAGCCTCCTACCCCCAGTATCTCCCCCGCCTCCCACTCTGGCTGGGGCCACCTCCAGCCACTCTCCCCAGCTGGAGCACGAGGCCCTAGCCAGCTCATCCCCCTTGGCTGCGGTGGGGAGCCCAGCCCTAGAGTTTCCATCCTGGAGGATGCCCAGAATCTCCTCCATATTGGGCACATGTGTGCTCCTGCCTTCCAGCAGCTCTTGGGAAAAGTACCTTCTGCCTCCGTCCCTCATCTTAGACCCTGAGCTCCAGCCTTTCAGCCCCGCTCAGCTTTGCCCTCTGCTTCCGTCCCCGCTGGAAGACTTTGAGCTCCCGCCCTCCAGCCTCCCTCGGCCTCCTTGCAAGGCCCGCCGCCGCCTCTTCAAGCCCTAGTTGGTGTTGCCTGAGGTCTGGCATCTGGACAGACGTGCGTGTAGAGGCTCAATGTGAGCTGCTCACGCTGTCCAGCCCCCTCTCTCCTATTCTCCTTCATTCTTTCCTCCTGCCCTGCATCCCCCACGGTGCCCCTCGCAGCCCCTGCCCAGCCAGGGCACTGCTGCACTCAGCTGTACCATTCCCAACATGGCCAAGTGATTTTTGTGTGCTTAGGTTTTTAAGTTTTGTAAGTGATGGGCTGTAGAAACTGTTCCTTTTCTCTGTATTGATCAATAAATGTTTAAAGCTAATAAATGTTTCCAGTTGACTGATTTTGCTGAGCCCTTGCCCTCCATCAGAACGGGTCTCCTGGTGTGCCACCTCGGCACTCACTGTCTATAGCCCCTGCGCTGCCTCTGTACCCTGCTCGGAGAAGACCTCAGCTGCAGCCCAGCCACTTAGCAGGGGCCTGGGTCCTCCAGGTGGCACGCATTCTAGCACTCAGACATGGGGAATCCAGACCACACATTGGGGGCACTGCCTCTGGGGCTTTGGTGCCTCTTCAGTTCAGTGTGGGCAGAGGAGTCCCCCAGCTCCTGTCTCTGACACTTGTGCCCTTCATAGACCACGCTCTTTATTCTTCCCCTTACCCCCTGCCATGTAAGTGATGGGACAGACACACATTCTTGCAAAACTATGTAATGTTTACTGCCTTTGTCCTGGATCTCCCCAGTCCATTTTAAATTTTTAAATTTTAAGACAGGTTCTTGCCAAGTTACCCAGATTGGACTTGAACTTATGATCCAATTAAATAAATCAGATATGCTACACAGTCTGGTTTTTTTTCTTTCTTAGTTTTCTTGTTAAAATATTTTAAGGCTGGGCTTGCCCATATGTGTGTATATTGTATTTCATTTAGGTTTTCACATTTATTAATAGAAAACTTTTCCTACTGTTTCCTACTGTTTTTACTATCTATGGTACCCCATTTTTCTTCCCTACTATTGCTTATATTGAAGGAAAAAGACTATCTTACCGTGTGCTAGAGTTGGGATCTTGTCCAAAGATCTAGGCACCTAAGACTTGATCTCACACATGGGTCTATTAGAAATGGTGGGTCCTTTAAGAGGTAAGGCCAATGGGAGGAAGTGAGGTCACTGGGGGTGGGCCCTGAGTGGGACACCAGCTTCCTTTTCATTTTGCTTTCTGGCCATGTTTTCCCTGCCATGCTGTGTCATCACTGGCCCAAAGCAATGGAGCTGACCCATCATGGACTGAACTGTTAAAACTGTTAAAACCAAGCCTTTCTTCTTTATAAGGTGATTTATCTCAGGTATTTGTTATAGTAACAGGAAGCTGAGTAGGATGCTACAGATTTGTCTGTTTTATTAGAAATTATTTTTAACTCATTGATTCTGTTTTCTGTAGTCTTTCATCATAATTTCTTTATTTATTGTATGCTTATTGTTCAATCTGTAACTTCTTAAGGATGACATGAGGGAATTCACTTTACTCTAAATTCCTATTATCAAGTTTTAATATTATGAAATTTCCTCTAAATAGACCACTTTAAATGTATCCTACTGTTATGATAAATGATATTTTTATTTTTTAACTTTTAAAATAATGACTACTAAGGGGAAGATCAAGTAAATTTTCTAATTGTCTTATAGACTAACAAACCAAAATCATCTTTGTAGTTTAAAATGTCTCATAGATTCCTGTCTATAATATTACAATTACTATTCTAATTATCACTGCTTGATAATGGGCTACAAGTGGAAATGAAAACCTGTTTATGTAACAGAGGTAGAACACTAGCTTGGAAGCTTTTCACTTTCAGAGTCCAGAGTGCTCACCATTACACTATGGAACCAGCTTTTCACTTTCAGTATCCATACACTAATAACATGTACATTAAACTAAAACCACAGTTTCATCAAGAAGTGCTTTGAACAAAACTTAAATCTCTCCTGTAGTTTCTTCTACTGACTGCAAGAGAGATCATTAAAAATACATTTTAAAGGGAATACAAATCCCCAAGTTTCTTGGTGCAGTTTTGGAATTTGAAATAATTGATCTGTTGAACTAACTTTGAAGAACCCCTATGGATGTCTGCAGGATCTGAAGGTAGATGGGAAACTCAGTCTGTGATGGGTCTCCTGGAAGCTCCTAGGTAGGGTGTGGAGGCTAAGGAGCTGCAGGCCACACAGGTCCTCAGCTTGCAGGGATGGGAGCAGGGGAGCCTGTGGGTGTGGGAGGGAGGTCTTAGGTCTGCATTTGCAGAGGGGGAGCCCTGCGGGGAAGAGGAGGATGGCTTTCCTGCCCAGGAGGTC
This sequence comes from Dinomys branickii, assembly GCA_004027595.1. Lineage (NCBI taxonomy): Eukaryota > Metazoa > Chordata > Mammalia > Rodentia > Dinomyidae > Dinomys > Dinomys branickii. Next base: position 3,097 of record PVLD010032057.1, read on the forward strand.
CTTGACCTGGATATCGATTCCTTCATGGAGCACAGAGATTTCACCTTCAGCTCTTCGTAGATTTCTCTTTGGCTCTGAGCTTTGGATGCATCTTTGTCCAGGGTGGTCTCTAAGTCAGATTCTGCATATGTATTTCACCCAGACCAAGCCTTCCTATGAAGTCATGCTCTTGAATCAGGGCAGTGAAGTTTATGCAAGGTACTGTTCTTATTTTATACAGATTTCAAAAGTCTGAGGAAATCTAAGAGACTTCCAGTAGCAGGTACATGCATGTCTGGTCCTCAGGGGTCATTGATGGATGACAAGGCAGGGGCTCAGATTGTTGGGCTGCCCAGCTGTCACCTCCCACAGTATCCCAAGGACCAGTCCCAACCAGCTTGGGTAGCCCCTCAGTGTTGCTGAAATCCACACAGCCTGGGCTCCACCAGGCTCAGGAAAGCATAGAGAGCTCCCAACCACCTGCCAACTGAACCGAACCTGCAGAACTTTAGAGTGATTCCTTACATTTTCTCTCTAGCTTTGAGTTCTAATTGACTTTACCTTTTTACTTGAAGAATTTCAATCATAAGAAATAATGGAAAGAATGAACACCCTTATGTTCCCCCATCTAGAAATCATCTATATTTTTTAATATTCATCTTGTCTACTTGCATTCACACACACACAAATATACTTAGAAGTGGAACCACACATAGGGGTTATTTATCAATCTGTCTGTCATCTACCCATCAATCTGTTAAACTATTTCAGAGTAAAGGGTATATGCCTGACTCTTCCTCCTGTTCTCTAAAAACGGAGGGTACTCTCCTACATTGCTATTTATCATGACCACAAAATTAATATTTTCCTACTATCTAGTTATTCAGAACATATTTAAATATTCCCATTTTCTTCAACAATATGTTTTATGTGGTCATTTATGCAGCCTAGTTTGTGAAGTGACATTTGAGCTTTTTCTTCGCCTTTTTCCCTGGGTTGATTGTGGAGAAGTGGTGGGGTATGAGAGAAAAAGGTAGAGATATCTTATAAAAAGTTCTTTAAGTATTCTGTATGTGGTGTGTTTCCAAATACAATTACTGCTGACATATTCCTTATGGCTTTCTTTTCACTTTTTAAAATATGGTATCTGATGATCAATAGTTCTTAATTTTTTATATACCTAATGCATCAATATTTTCTCTCTGGCCCTTTGGGAGACCAGTTTTGTCTAACTCAAAGTCATGATCATATTCTCATATATATTTTTGAAGCTTTATGATGTTATATTTAGGTCTATTATCTACCCATTAATTTTGAAAAATGTTGACTTTTGTCATAGCGTTTAGTCTGTTTTAGTAAATGTTGTGCATACTTAAAAATTCTGCATTTGTTGGGTGTAATATTCCCTCTATGTTGTTTAGATCAAGTTAAATAATTTTATTCAAATATATGTTATTATTGGTTTTTAATGTTTTGCTGTTTCATCGGTTATTAAGAATTAAAATATCCCACTACATTGTAAATTACTTTATTTCTCCTTTTAGTTCTGTTGATTTTTGCCTTATATTCCCAAAGCTGTTATCAAGTGTATCAAGTATTTAGGATTGCTCTGTTCTGGATGGTTTTTCCTTTTTATCCTTATAAAATGTCCCATTTGGCATCTTTCAATACTTCTGGTATTAAAGTCTGTTTTGCCTAACAATACTATATTCTCCACTTCTTCTCTGACTGAGGCTGCTTTACTTTCAATTACTTTGTGGCCTTTTATTCATCTATTCAGATAGATGGTTTGTTTTTTAAATCCAATCTGATGGTCTTTGTCTTTTTTTTTTAATTAAAGCACAAAAACATATTAACAAACAGACACAAATTGCCATAAAAAATAGTACAATCAAAACTGATTTACAGACAAGGTGACATGGACTCAACAGTGGTTGTTGCTTTACCTATTGATATCTTCGAAGTGTATATACATGAACACAGATATAGACATGCAAAATTGGTCAGACAATTAATCCTCTCAACAACAGAAAAACACAAAAAATAAAAAACCAGGTCTCTGTCTTTTAATTGGATTGTTTACCTCATGTATATTTAATGTTATCATTGCTCTAAATCCACCAGCTCACTAGTCCTGTTGCTTTTGCTCTCCTTTTTTCCTCATTTTTTGATAACTTTTATAATATTTGAAGTATTTTTAGTTATTTAGGTCTTTTTGAGACAGTGTCTCACTACGCAGTTCAGGCTGGCCTTGCACTCACTTTGTGGCCCAGGCTGACCTCACACTTGCAAAGATCCTCCTGCCTCAGCCTCCCAAATGCTGGGATTACAGGCATGTACCACCATGTCCGGCTTGAAGTATTTTTAATTAATCCATTGTCGTGCCCCTATTATTATTTAGTTACACATCAGCATACTTAATCTTTTGGCTGTTTCTGTAAGATTAAAGTATGTACCTTTGATCTAGTAGACTATTTTACACTCGTATGTTTACCAGTTTCCCAGCCACACATGAGCTTTCTTACAGTTGTAGCTCCCATCTTCCCCTCTGCCTCATGTTCTCTTATAATATTTCACTTCTTTATGCTCTACGCTTAGAAGACCCTACTGTTTTAGGCTTACACAGTCATCATTGCCAAATGTATGCATCCATTTCCCTTTCTAGAACACTTCTTTATGAATTTCCATGCCTCCACCTGGAATCATTTTCTTCCATCCTGAAGAACTTCCTCAGTGCATCTTTGAATTGTGAAGAGTTGTTTCAGTTTACATTTATCTAAAAGTATTTTTATTGTGTCTTTTTTCTATTGAGACATAATATTTGTACATGCTAATGGGATTATCATAAAGAAAAAAGCCAGGCATGCTGGCCACACTGGTACATCCCTATAATTGCAGTTACTTGGGAGGCTGAAGCAGGTGGATTGCATGTTCAAGGCTGGCCTTGTCAACTTAGCTAGGTGTTGTTTCAAAAATAAAAGTGAGAGGCCTTGGATTCAATCACTAGTACCAAACACACACACACACACACACACACACACACACACACACATACAAGCACATACCACACAAACAAATGCTGGTGAGGATGCTGAGAAAGGGGAACTCACACACTGTGCACAGGAACATAAATTGGGATACTCAGCATGGAAAACAGTATGGAGATTCTTTAAAAAACTAAAAACAGAACTACTGTATGATCCAGCAGCCCCACTGCTGGGTATCTATCTAAAGGAAAGGAAATGATTACATCAGAGGGACAGCTGCATGGCAACGTTTATTGGCAGTGCTCTTCTCAGCAGCTAAAATACAGAATCACCCGGAGAGTCCATCAACAGATGAATGGATAAAGAAAGTGCTTTATCTACACACAATAGAATATTATTGAGCCAGAAAAAAAGAAGAAAGAAATCCTGTTACTTGCTGCAGCACCATGGATGGAAGAGCAGGCTTTCCTGTTAAGTGAGGCAAGCCAGATACAGAAGGACAAAACCCACGTGTTCTCACTCACTTGTGCCTTCTTTCTGAAAGGCTATTTTCTGGCTCTTTGCTGGCTTGGCAGCTTTTCCTTAAAGAATTGTTCCATTCATCAAAAGGAAGGTTTACAATACCATTGGACAACTGTCGGAACAGGAAATTATCTCACCTATGCAAACAAGTTCTCTAGGTTCCTGCTTCTTCCATTTGGTTTCCATTGCTGAAGAATGGTATAGACATAAAACTAATTTTTGCAATTTATTGATATTATGAACTTAGTAAATTTTAAAATGTATTCACAAGAACACATGTTTGTGGCATTGTTCTATGTTGTCTATTTGATCAAATTTGCTAATTATGTGGTTCAAGTCTTTTGTTTCAGCTATAATTTTTAGTTGCCTGGTTTCTCATTTACTTTCAAGATATGCTGGGAATCAGGCTTTATTAAGTTTATTATTCCTTGTTTTCCTACTTTTCTGTGATTTATTTGTTTGTTTTGTGATTTATTTGTTTTATTTTGGAGACAGGGTCTCACTTTGTAGTGCAGGCTGTCTTTGAACTCACTTTGTAGCCCAGTCTGGCCTCAAACTCATGGCAGTCCTCCTGCCTTAGCTTCCCAAGTGCTAGGATTATAGGCATACACCACAAAGTCTGGATCTGTGATTTTTAAAAATCACAAATGTATTAAAATTTATCAGTCTTTCTCTATGTCTGTGAGGCATCATTTTGTATTAAAGTAATAATTTTGTTATTTCCTGTAGTCTAATAATACACTGCATTATGTTGAGTTACCCTCACATTGCTAGGATAAACTAAACCTGATATTTTTTATAAACTCTTCTCCCTGCTCAAATTGTCATCCCTGTCACCCCACTGCATACACAAAGCCTGCCATGTGCTCTGTGCTCTTTCCTGAGTCTAAAACACCCACCCAGACCACTGTCAGCAGGGAGTGCCCCAAGGGGCCACGGGGAGACGTGCTCCTTGGGAAATGTAATTCCTCCCCACCATCCAACAGGAGCAGCATTGCTGCAGGCACCTGGTCAAGTCTAAAGAATTACTTCAGGACTGTAGTTTAAGTTCACAGATCAGGTCGGAGCCCAGTGGGGTATCTCAGAGGCCAGCAGCCATTAAGAGGCTGGCATTTTTGTCTGCCATATGTGACAGCCCAATTGAACAATGAGGAGGAGAGGAAAGCAGACATCATGGCCAATGTGAGTGACAAACCACAAGGCAAAAGTGGAGATGACATCTAAGCAGCGGAGCCCAAGAAAAGGTTCAGGTCCATCCTGCCCCACAACTTGAGCCTCTCTCATCCACCACAGGCTGAGAATCTTCCTTCCGATGGGTGATAGTGAGAAACTTAATTCCCTTCTCAACCTCAGGGATTCCTACACTGCTAACCTTCCAATGTCCACATTCTTGTTCTACCTGTTTCACTTTGAATTAGCTTTTTTAAAAAACTTCAGTTAATGTATTTCCAAAGGACGCATCACATATTAAGTACAATCACAAAAGGAAACAGTAACTCGGCACCACTTGCCATCAGTAAGTAGGGTATTAAATGAGACATAATGAAAACAGCAGTGTGATTCAATTCTGGCAGATGAAGGTTTCAGGCTCAAGCCTGGTCTTGCTTTATTAAAAAGGCAGACTGGCAGGTGTTGGAGGTACAGCTGGGGTACTTGGCTCTCTCTTGAAACATCATGGGGAGGACACAGACTCCTTGAATGCCAACAAAGGGAGAGGCTTAGATGATTGGAACTTAGCAGCCTCACCACTGGCTGCCAGAGGAAGTCCCTGGCACTTGAGTCCTGCCCAGTGCGCAAGGCAGAGATGAGAATGGAGATCACTGCTGCCTGATCCTAGGTGCACATCTCTCTCGTTGCCATTTTACAGATGAGGAAACTGAGTCACAGAGCACCTACATGCTTTGGGACCACGCAGCTGAGCCATCTGAAATCCCTCAGGGTAAGCCTATGGGCCAGGGAAGCGCCTCCCTCCCAAACAAGGGCAGCCCCGCCCTCCAGCCAAACACACCCTTTTCGAGTCCGCTACCCCACAGCCACCTGCTTCCCCGTCCTGTTTTCTCCACTCTCCTGGAACTTTTGCAGCCAGCAATAGCCCAAAGGACCTTGCTCACCATCCATCCAAGAGCAGAGAGGAAGTGCAAATGATGGAGGGGAAGGGTGAGGGTGTGTGAGGACAGAACCGGCAGGAAGTCCACACTTCAGGGCTTTCAGATGTGCTGGGGTTGGGGCTGGGAAGTTTGTGACCAGGGCGGGACCAAATTGGCAGTTTCTGTGCCTCCTATGGCCAGTCTGCTTTGGACATGAGGCAGTAGCCTCTCCCAGGAGCCAAGCCTGAGCTATAGGTTCAGGGTCCCCTGAGGCCAGGCAGAATGGCCTTAGGGAGCCTTCAGCAGGAGGTCTCTGAGCTTTTGCAATGATATTCTGTGCCTGAAGCCTGCTTTGCACAGCGTCGGGGCACTTACTGTCCCATTTAAGAATGCAGGCTCTGGTCCTTGTAATACCATTAGAAAGCCACACTGCGAAGTTGTGGCCACTTGCCCCACTCTATCTATAACCCTATCAGCCCCAGGGCCTCAGGCAGTTGGCTTTTTGAGGGGTAGAGATGGGTCTTGAAAGGTGGAGTGGGGGGTCCTGCTGCACAAGATCCATGGCTAACCAGGAGTTCACAGGAACATTTCTCACACTGATCCCTCAGCTTCATCTGCCCAACCTTTGGCGAAAAGGATGCAGCTGCTTGGTGCCCCGAGGGGGCTGGAACCCTGGGTTCACGTGCATGAGCCCTAGCCTCAGGGATGGCTGGCATGCCTCTGGTCTCCATCTCTGGTGGTACATTGGTGGAGGAGTTTACCTGCCTACCTTCTGCAGTGAGGAGAGGTCCCAACTGTCACTTGCTGTCCAGATACCCCAGGTGAGGCAGCGAGGGAAGCAGCCTGCTCAGCTCTCGTGGCAAACATTCTGGCAACTGCTGTTATCTGCCAAAAAGACCCTAGTAGGTGGCAGGACCACAGTGGCTTAAAGCTGTTGTGCGACTCGGTGGTTACTGATATGCTCAGCTGAAGGGGACTGTGGGACAGTTCAGGGACATGCTTCCCTGGGGACCCCATGCTGGGGTGCTTGGGGCTTCATGAAGAGCAGGACCAAACAGAGAGTCCCTAAGCTGAGGTCACCTGCTGAGGAGCAGCCAGCTGGAGCCCTCCTGTCCATCACCTGGTCCTAAGTGGCTGCAGGGCCTGCCGCTGCCCTACCAAGAATCCTCTTCACGCCTGTCAGCTTGGACAGGTGTGAGGTGTCAAGACCACCAGCCCTGAGGCACTGAGCTGAGCCTCACTGGTTGCTGAGAGCTGAGTGCACCTCCTGTGTGCAGCAAAACAGGAGCCTGTGTGTGGCTGCAGCTGCAGGTGAGGCTGGGGCCGACTGACAGTGGATGGCTCTCCCCCGTGGAGACCCCTGGGTGTGTTTTAGATCTAGATGTCCCCCGGGAGCCTCATCCACTCATGGTTGGGGCACTGGGGAGGTACTGGATCTTGGGGACATGATACACGTTGGTGGGTTAGTCCACTGGTGAGTGTATAGTTGAGTGTGATTTGTGAGGGGAAGCCTGGGTGGAGGATCACTGCAGTTATGGCCTGCAAGTACTCACCTCTTTCCCTCTCCTCCCCTCTCTCTGATTCCCAGCACCATGCTCTGGGCAACCCTCCTCTGCCGTGCCACCCTGCCAACAATAGACTTAAACCTCTACAAACTATGAGCTAAATAAACCGCTCCTTCTTGAATTCGTGAGTGTTGGGTATTATGTCCCAGCAATGAGGGAAGTAACTAAGACATCCCTAATCCCAAAGCAGACATGTTCCAGGCTAAGGGGTCAGGGGCTTGAGAGCTGATGTAAGACATCATCTGGCTGGGCCTTGGCCCCTATGGGTGGAAACTGTTAGAAGCATGCCATAGCCTGGTGGTGAGAGAGGCCAATACAATTAGCTTCCCAGCGGGAGGGAGTCCTCATGACTACTGCCAGATGCATGGCTCAGGCGGGCCATATGCCAGCCCATGGCACATGGCCTGTGCCCTCACACCCCCTATGCTGAGCAGTCCTGACTTGGAACCACAGCCCATGGGGCAGGGAGTGAACCCTGTGCAGTTCAGCTTCCACAGGGGGCACCCTTCTGTCACCTGCCAAGGAACAGCAAGATCACTCGCCAGGAGTCCACGTGGCTGCTCTTGCAGAGACTTCAGTGAAAGGTAGGAGCCTACAGGGCAGGGTGGCTGGGCACTCATTGCTGGGTGACCTTACCTAGTTGGTGACGCCCTTGGTGCTGATCCCCCCTCTGCAAATGGGATCACTCCTGTTAGATAAAATATGTAGATACATCAAAGTAGAATTCTAGAAAATATTCAAGTGATCCATGGGAATGCAACAGGACTCCTACACGTGTTAGGTAGGCCAGTGTACACCCAGTGCCAGGCACAATTCAAAGCCATCCAAAAGCTACCGATTTTTCATGTGGTGGGCGTACCCTTGGCTGACTCAAGTGACAGATAACAAAGGCCAGGCAGCTCACAGCTATGGCTAAGGGTACTGATGTGTTTTGTGAATTTGTCTCTTCCCTAAGGTCTCCCGGCCATGGCCAGGGGCAGAAAGTAGGACAATGAGACCATTGCTAAGTTTGACAACAACTGCTCAGAGGTGCTGTCTACAGGTCATTTCAACTTGTGAGTAGCTACTGCGGTGACGGTTAAGCTCAGCTATCAACCTGACTGGCTTGAGAGTTGCCTAGAATATCAGTAAGGTACACTTCAGGTGGTCATAGGGGTGTCGCTTTGGAGATTGTATCTCATCCCTGGTCCCTCCCCTCTGGCCCTGTTCCCCTGCTGTCTGCTTCCTGGCTGCCATGAGGCGAGTGGCTGTCCTCCCCACATTTTTCTGCTACGATGTTCCTGCCTTGGAGAAGTGGACCAGGAACTGAATCCCCTAAAACCATGAGCCAAATAAGCCACTCCTTTAAATTGCAGGTATCAGATGATATTGTGTTCAGCAACAGAGATATTCCCAAAGAAGACCACAAGGACTGTTGCCAGCAGACTTCCCCCTAGAGAATGACTAAGGGAAGGGAATGCCTGGGCAAAGAGAATTCGAGGAAAGAAAGAACCTTGGAAAATCAGGAAGGAAAACTCAAAAACATGGGAGCATAACCAACAGTTTTCTAAACTGTGTGTGACAGTGGAAGAGAAAAGTACAACACTACCTGGTATAGTCCCAGTGTGTGCAGTGGAAATGGTTAGGAAAAGTATTTTAAAAAGAAAGGAAGCTGCATTTTGAACATGAGAGGGAAAGATTACTAAATTTTGCTTGAATTGGTAAAAGGTTGACACTAGTCAGCTGATAACATCTGTACATAGAATACTGGAAAACTAAACAAAATCCACAGAAAATGCTCTAAGTATGGTGGGGCCGTCCTGTAATCCCAGTACTCTGAGAGGCTGAGGCAGGAGAATCACAAGGAAAACTAGCAATTTAGAGAGACCCTGATGCAAAATAAAAAATAAAAACTGAAAAAGAGCTGGGTAGGTGGCTCAGTGTGAAGGTTCTTGGTTCAATCTCCAGTACCAAGAGAATATGTAGGTAAATCAAAGTAGAACTCTAGAAACTATTCAAGTAATCCAGGCAAAAGAAAACATAGTAAAGAAAAAACCAGAGGAAACAAACAGAAAACAAAAAATAAAATAGCACGGCTGGAGTGTATGTAGCTCAGTGCTTGTCTAGCAGGTGGGAGTTCTGGATTCCACCCTCAGCACTGAAAAAAGAATTTCAAGCCCTAACATATGAATAATTACATAAATGTAAAAGGTCTCACATGCCCTATGATCCCAAGTTTATGACAGTCTCAAAATGAGAAGGTTCCACCAACAGAGTGAATTCATGCTGCCAAGAGCTTGAGAAGGAGAGACAGGGAGAACGAGGATGTGGCTATACAGGGCTGTGCTAGAGAGACACTTGCAGTAAACACAGTAGTGCAGCTCTTGCGTGATAACACAAACCTACCCTCATGACAGAACGACATGGATCTCTACGCACGCACTGTGCCCGCTTCAGTCCCCAGCTCCACACTGTACCCCAGTAAGGTGAGACGCCGCCGCAGGGTGGGCAGGGTGCACGGGAGAGGACATCTCTGTACTGTCTTTACAACCGCATGTGAGTCTATGATTACTGCAAATGTAAAAGGAGTCACAGATTGTAAATGACATTACTCATCTTCAGAAAGGCCAGTCCACTCTTGTCATACAAAGGAGAAACAATACGCATTTTCCTGTGTAAACACTTGGGCATGACATCCTAAAAAACATGTCAGTGGAGGTCACACCATCTCTCGCGAATGAGTTTGGATGTGAGAATTAAGGTTAGAGCCATTTCCATAGAAAAAACACCGGGAAGGGAAGGAATCCAGGCACCCGGGCTGCATTCGCACACACTGTGCAAACTCGCTCCATGTTTATATATAAAACGAGTCCGCTCCCAGGCTTCAGTAGCTATGAGCTGTGTCACCTCTGTGAGCACCCGAAGGGGACATCTGAAGGACAGGCGCGTCAAGGGCAACCCTACACCGGGAGGGTGGTGGGCAGGCTGGCAGCCACTTAGCTTGTGGAGTCCCTGCCTGTGAAAAGTCAGCGGCAGTCTTCAAACATCAATCAGAAATGCCCCAGAGTGTTTTAGAGATGTCCCCAGGGAGATACATGCAGTCCGTGCAGCATCCCTGCCAAGGCCAAAGCCCCACTCCCCTGGGGACACTGTGTCCTGCAGTCCTCTCCAGCCATGGCCAATTTCCCTCCTGTGTAAACACTGCAGCTTCTTACTCCTCACTGCCCCCACCTCGATTCCTGCCCTCTCAGGGTCTCACTGGACTCTGTCTCTTCCATGCCTGCTTGCTGTGGCCACCTGTCACTGATTCTCAGGACTGTGCAGCTGGCCCTGCAGTTGTGGTCTCCACAGCCCCTGCCCAGGTTGCCACATGCACATGGTGACCACCACCCCCCAGCACCTGTTCTTGTGCCTGTCAGGGCCACCCTCATGCTCTTCGATCCACTCCCACAGCCAACCCACTCCCACAGCCAAACCCAGATTTGGCATTGCTGACAACTCTACCCATTCCTAGGTGACCACGGAGCCCTCCCTCCAGCAGCCAGGAACCCTGTCTTCCAGTTCGTTCTTCCAGTGCCCTCCATTCCAGGGTCTGGTGATTCAAGCATGGCTCCACTGCATGGAGCTTGGGTCCTTCCCCTGTCCCTCACCACCGCCCCCATTTTTGTCACCCTCCCTGCAGTCTCCAAAATATCCCCAGGTCTCTTTCTCCTTTTCACTCACCTGGAAATTTGAGCCCTGCCAAATCTGGCTTTCCATGAACCCTGCTCTTGTGCCATGACGCCAAACACAGCTGGAGAGAGATCCATGCCGTGCTGACACATCTTGCCTGAAACCTGAGAACACTGGCCTTCACCGGTGTGCCAGGGAGCTTCCAGTTACAACAAAATGCCTTAGACACTTGTCTTGAAAGTGGAGGAGGTTTCTTTTGGCTCATGGGGGTTCATTGGCGACCCATGGCACCAGCTCTCAGCCCATCAGCAGGAATATGTGTAGAGGAAGCCATTCTCCTCAAGGTTGGGATAAAAGAGACTGAGGTGTCTTCTAGGGGCACCCCCAGTGACCCAGTACGTCCCACAGCCCCCCACAAGGGGGGAGCTGGGGCCCAGACCTTCCCACATGAGTCAGATCCCAGCCGGAGCAAGGGGCCAAACTTCCTGCTGCACTCACCCTGACCACCCACAGGGCAACTTCACCCTCGTGTCTCACTGGCACAGTTTACCCTGGGAGCCTCACCCTTCCCTGGCCAGCACCTCCCCCTCCAAGGGATCTACCACACTGGAGGGAAAACATCTGTCATCTCCTTCCCACACCCAGCGGCTCCTCCTCCAGCAACTGCCTTGGGTTTCTCCTGCACTTTGTAGAAAATGCTTAGGAAAGGATTTTTAAATCCCTGCCCTGCTCCAGCTCCCCTCTCCTTTTTCTCCCCCCCTCACCTTTCACTTGCACTTATTTTTTGGAAGTTTCTCTGCTTTGCATACCCTTGCTTATAACAGCAAAATTCACAACTGCCCAACGATGGAAGCAGCCTACATGCCCAACAACAGATGAATGGATAAAACAAATATGGTAGATCAGCACAATGGAACATTATTCAGTCATAAAGAAGGATAAATTCTGGTCACTGGTAGTTTAATTCCTGGGTTGATGCTTGTAAATTGCCTATGGTGTGAGTTGCTTTATTGTTAGTAATTAGAATCCTTAGGAAATGAGGTGTCTTCCAGATATGGCTGGTTTTCGGGTTTTGAGTCCTTTGCAAGATCCTATCTCTTCAATTTGTTGGGGATGAGAAGTTGATACCTGCTTGGCCCAGTCCCTGGTTCTTTTTTTTTTTTTTTATTTTAGAAACT
>PVLD010032058.1:0-15063 GCA_004027595.1 Dinomys branickii
AAGGTTGCATAGTATTGTATGTTATGGAACCTTTGTATTTACTCCTTCTTGCATGAAAATTTTGGTTTAGGAAATTAATCATTGTTATTGAATTTTTAATGAACAGAATTCCACATAAAAACATTGAGACAATACAGAGCAATACAAATTAAAGTTAACTATAAGAAACATTTCTGTACATCTAATGTATATCCTTCAAATATCATATATATTTCCTTTCTGATTCTATGCAACTTTTAGTGAAAATATACATACATATATATATATATACACATATACATATACATGGTTAATTATTCACAGATTTCATAATAGTCAATTCTTGCACTCACTAAAATTAATTTATAATCCAGAAATCAATATTCACAGTACTTTCCTGGTCATTCACAGGTATGTGTACAGTGGCAAAAACTTTGAATCATCTACTATACACATTCTGACTGGAACTGACCAAAGCAGAGGTCTGCCTTCTTGTTTCAGCCTTAAATTATAAACAGAGTGTCCGTTTTCCAATGTATTATGTGTCAGATTTTTCAAAGTTTTGTGTTTTTTTCATGATGATTTGCTCTTTAAAATGATCTAATTTTCCTCAGCATGAGAAAGTTATGGTTTATCTTGAAAACACATAAATTATATATAGCGTTGTTGTCCATGAGTTCAAAGCTAATGAATCAGCAATATATAGTAACTAACATATCTTTAAACAGAAATATACATAACACAAGGTTATGTGTTTATTGATGGATGAAAATGTTGTGACCACAAGCTTACAGAAATCTAACTCTCTAGTTTCCTAGGAGCTATTCTCAGTCTACTAATTCAGTGTGTGTGGTACAATTACAGAGTGTAACTATGGTGAATAATGAGAACTGAATACCTACATATGTGCTTCCGAAGTGAGCACAAGAATTGAATATGTGTGTACGTGTATCATATACACCCAGAGTAGTGTGTACTGTTTTCATTTTTACTATACATTAAGACTTTCCCATGTCATTAAATATTTATGAAAACTTCATTAATGACTTCTGACATGTGATAATTTCATCAAAATTACACTGTTGTGAGACATTAGGTTTCAAGATTGTTGATGACAATTTATGTAACCCATCACATAAGTAGAAATAAAATCATGTGTTCACATTAGTAGATTCAGAAAAAGCATTTGGCAATATATGGCATTCATTCAAGACGAAAATTTTCAGAAAACTAGACATAGAGGGGCAGTTCCTCAACTTAAAAAACCACATCTATAAAACCTACACTTAAAAGCATACTTAAATGGTGAGAATCGAGAAATTTTCCCACTAAGAAGAACAACAAGGCAAGGATGCCTCCTCCAAGACTGCTTTGCAATATTTCACTGGAAATTCTTAGTAATGCAGTAAAACAAGAAAGGGAAATAGAAAAGGTGTATGGTTGAGAAGAAAGTAATAAGCCATTGTTATTCTTTTGGTAAGTGCTGTAACAGTGAGCTATAGGGACAGGAGAAATAAACTTTAATTACAGATGACATAATTATTTATGTAGAAATTCCCCCAAAACCTCTTGGAAATACTAAATGATTATAGCAAGTTCTAGAATACAAAGTTAATATTCAGATGTTATTTGCCTTCCTATATCCCAGCAATGAACTGGAGAACTTAAAAAATATTTAAAACATTTTAATTGATGCATAACATAAAATTAAGTGCATGTGGTGTTTTGATACATGAATACATTGTGTAATGTTCAAATCAAGTGAGCATCTATTTCTTTAAATATTGATCCTGTTTTTATGGTGAAAATATTCAAAATCCTTTCTTTCTTTAGGTTTAAAAAATGCACATCACACATTATCTATAGTTACAGCACTGTGCACTGAAACGCCTGGAATTCTTTCTCCTGTAACTTAGTACCATCCATCAACCTCTTCTCATCCCTTGCTATACCATACACTCCCCAGCCTCTGGCCATTAGCATTCTATTCAACTTCTGTGAGGTTAACTTTTTATGTCCCACACATGTGTGAGATCATGAGATAGTTATCTTTTTCTGCTTACTTATTTCCTCTGACATAGTGATCTCCAGTTCACACCATGTTGTCACAAATGACAGGATTTCATTCCTTTTACAGATGAATAGTAATGTCCCATTCTATATATGTACCACATTTTCTTTATCTATTTAATTTAACTGCATTTCTTGGCCCCTGTGAATAGCGGCTGTAATGAGTGGAGGAGTAAAGATATCCCTTTGACATACTGATTTTAATTCTTTTCTATATGAAGCCAGAAATAAGACTGTCGGCTTGTAAGGTAAATTATATTTTTGAATAGACTCCATACCATTTTCCATAACACTTGTGCTAATTTACTTTTGTTATCTTCAATGTTTTGATAATAGCCATTCTAGCAGGTGTGAGGTGATATTTCATTGTGATTTTAATCTATATTTCCCTGATAATTAGTGACCTAAGTGTCTACTAACATGTGAAAGGATAAAGAAAATGTGGTATACATATGCAGTGGAGTACTATTCATCCTCAAGAAGACAAATATTCTGTCATTTGTGACGTGTATGAACTCAGAGGACATTATGAAAAGTGAAATAAGCCAAGAATAGAAAGACAAATAGATGTGTGATCTCATGTGTGGAATTTTAAAATGTTGAATTCCTTAGTTGAATAGTGGCTCCCTGAGGAGAGGGGAGGGGAATGGTTGGAGAATGTACAACAGAAAGTAAATTCTAATGTAAATTTTAAACTTTAGTGAAAATGGCATGTCAATATTGGCTCGTAATTAGAGCAAATATACTAAAGTGAGGCAAGATGTTGATAGAGAAAACCATCAGAGAGAGAAGTTGAGATTTTATTGTGTGGCACAGGATATAGAAAGTCTTGTATTTTCCATTCAGTTTTAAACATAGTTGCCAAAACATCAGACTACTCTGCCATTTTGAAGTTTTGCTTTTGTTATTGCAAATGGCACATCAATTACATAAGGAATAGCCTCATTATATATTTCAGTATGTGTTCATAGCAAGCTATACCTGCATTTTACTAAACTGTTATAGGTATGCAGAAGTCATTTCTCAATTTCTCCCAAAGTATTTGAGTTGTGGCAATATAACTGAGGTCAAAATACCCCACCTTCTTCCCCTAACCTTTGGTGACATGGAAGAGGCAATCTCAGGTGCTTTGGAAGGAAGGTAATCAAAGGCATACATGGCCTAAGACCTTTCAGCTTTCTAAAGTGCAGGCACTTTCTAAGATGCAGCAGGTGAGCTTTAATCAAACAGCTATGAGTGCATATGCTGTTTCTTATTCTCCAGGGCTGAGTGGGCTTTTGGCGTTGAAATTAATTTGACACTATGAGTAGCTGGGGAATTGCTATGCAGAGCTTTGTCTGCTGGATGAAGTAGAAGAACAAGAGGGACCATAAAGATAGTCTTTGGTAGGTTAGTTTTATTCTAGGTCACCTTGAGTCCCAAAAGCATTCAGAATGCTTGAAGCTGTGAATGACAGAGTCTTTCTATTTTCCCACATTGCTACTTTCTCAGACAGGGGGTACTGAGATAAGGGTTCCCTGGATGGTGTCCCTCTGTGTTTTTAAATGGTGTTTATAACAAATAATCTACTAGAAGTGACAAAACATCTTCAGTAACATAGAGGTGTTATACGAAGACAAGATTTTATTGTTTTCCTTCACCAACCTTGAAATGCGAAGTGGAGGCAGTAGTCATTAGGATAATTGTGTGCTGCCACTGGAAAAATTCTTTCTGACTTTCAGTATATATTTTATGCTTGCATTTATCCCCAGTTTTTGAGACATGCAAGACTATTACATTATAACAGATAAAGAATGGGAAGTAAAGGTAAAATTATGAGCTATTTAAATCAACAATGTAGGTAAAGTGCACCCAAGATTCAATATAATTTAGCAAATACATCTACAGATCAGTCAGAAAGAGAAACCAAATTTGCCAACATGTAGATCATAGACTTCCGGTCTCTGGATCCGTGGAAAGATAAAATTTATTGTTTAAACTCCTTCAAATGTAGTGTTTGGTTTTGGTAGCCTGAGCACATGTATAAACTGTCCAATTCACGTTTCATATCGTGGAACACATATACTCACTTGCTTGAAAATGTATTCTCATTTTTTAAATATTTAAAATATTACTTTATTATTTTTTATTTTAAGAATAAAGGAAGAAAACATATTAATAACCAGACATGTATTTACAAAACAGTGTAAGAACAATACAAACAATAAAGAGTTACAAAGTGGTAGGAAATTGACAATGGTTGTTGTATCACATATTGCTATCTTCAAAGTGGTTTCTCAGAAAAACAGAGACGTGCAATAATGATCAGACCAGTAATCATTGTTTCTTTCAGTAAAGCAATAGGAGACAGTAGTACAACTGTTAGCTAGCCTGTATATACATGCATATGTGATTTCCCCTTCTTTCTTTCTCCTTTCCCACATCCCAGTTACCCATTACTTTTGAGCAATTTGCTTACATTTCACAATGTCTATCATACCACCTAGATTTTATTCACTCTTTCAGGTTCTTACACTAGTGAGACAGTATGTTGCTTACACATGCAGGTCTGATTTATTTAACTTATGAGTATGATCTCTAGTTGTGACCATTTATCTTTCTTTACAGCTGAGTAATACTCCATTATGTAAAAGTACCACAATTTTTTTATCCAACCCTCAGTGGATGGACATCTGGGTTGCTTCCACAATTTAGCAATTACAAATTGTGCCTCTATGAACATGGGTGCACATATATTGCTATGATATGATGTTTTCAGATCTTCTGGGAAAAGGAATAGCTAGGTTGAATGAGATCTCTAGACCTAGTTTGCAGAGGAATCTCCAAAGTGATTTCCACAGTGATTTCACCAGTCTGCATTCCCACCAGCAGTGGAGAAGAGTTCTTATTTCTCCACAGCCTCGCCAGAATTTATTGGTTGATTTCTTAATGATAGCCATTCTTACTGGGGTGAGGTAAAATCTCAGTGCTGTTTTAATTTGCATTTCTCAGATGACTCATGATGTTGAAGATTTTTTCATGTATTTATTTGCCATTTGTATTTCTTTATCTGAGAAGTGTGTATTCATCTCAGCTGCCCATTTTTGGATTGGGTCTTTGAATTTGGAGGGGCTGATGCTTTTTAATTCTTTATATGTTCTAGGTATAAGTCCTTTGTCTGAGGGACAAACAGCTAAAATTTTTTCCCAATTTGTGGGTTTTCTTTTTACTCTCCTGGTGATTTCTTTAGATGTGCAGAAACTTTTCAATAGGATGAGATCCCAGTTGTTGATTCTTTGAAGTATTTCATATGCAGTTTTGTTTTTGTTCTTGAACTCTGCCTACCCCTATGTCTTCAAGGGTTTTACCTTCCTTCTCTTCCAATAGATTTAGTGTTTCTGTTTTAATATTGAGATCTGTGATCCATATTGACTTGAGTTTGGAGCATGGTGATAGACTTGGCTCTATTTTCAGTCTTTGACATGTGGCAAATCAATTTTTCCAGCACCATTTATTAAAGAGGCTATCTTTCTTCCAGTGAGTTCGTTTGGCCCCTTTGTCAAAGATAAGGTGGCTGAGTGTGTTTGTGATTATGTCTGCATTTTCCAGTCTGTTCCATTGATCTTCTGATCTGATTTTTAGCCAGTACCCTGTTGATTAAATTACGGTAGCTTTGTAGTATTATTTTCAAGTCAGAGATTGTAATTACACCTGACTTGTCCTTGTGGCCCAGGATTGCTTTTACTATTCTGGGTCTCTTCTGCTTCCAGATGAATTTAAGGAATGTTTTCTCTAGACTTGTGAGGCATGCTAACTGTAGTAATGGGAATTGCATTGAGTCTGTACAACAATTTTGCTAGTATGGCCATTTTCACAATGCTAGTTCTTCCTATCCATGAGCAAGGAATGTTTTTCCATTTATTGAAATCCTCTTTGATCTCTTTTTTCAGAGTACTATAGTTTTCTTTGAATAGATCTTTTACTTCTTTTGTTAGATTGATTCAAAATATTTCAATTTCTTGGATGCTATTGTGAAAGGTATGGTTTCTTTAAATTCTTTCTCAGTCTTTCTGCTGCTGGTGTATAAGAATGCTATTGATTTTTGAGTGTTGACTTTGTATCCAGCTACACTGCTGAATGTGTCAATTAATTATTGGACTTTTCTTGTGGAGTTTTTGGGGTCTTCCATGTAAAGTGTCATGTCATCTGCAAATAGTGACAGTTTTACTTCTTCCTTTCCTATCCTTATTACTTTTATTTCTCTCTCTTGTCTAATTGCTCTGGCTAATGCTTCCAGAAGTATGTTGAACAGTAGTGGTGACATCAGACATCCTTACCTTGTTCCTGATTTTAAAATAAAAGCTTTCAGTGTTTGTCCATTTAGTATGATGTTGGCTGTTCGTTTGTCATAGATGGCTTTCATCAGGCTGAGGTAAAGTCCAATTACTCCTATTTTTTGCAGAGTTTTTACATGAATGCATGTTGTACTTTCTCAAAAGCTTTCTCTGCATCTATTGAGATTTTGTTTTTAGCTCTATTGATATGGTGTATAACCTTAATTGATTTGCAAATATTGAACCATCCCTGCAGTCCTGGAATGAATCTGACTTGGCTGTGGTGTATGATTTTCTTGATGATTTGCTGCATTCTCTTTGCTAGTATTTTTTTCTGGAATCTTTGCATCTATATTCATTAGGGAGACTGGGTTGTAGTTCTCTTTCTTGGTTGGATTTTTCTCTGGTTTTGGTATCAGTATAATACTGGCCTCCAGAAATGAGTCAGGGAGAATTGCTTCCTTTTTAATTTCATTGAAGATTTTGAGGAGTGTTGTTATTTAATCTTCTCTGAATTTCTTGTAAAATTCTGCTATGAATCCATCAGGGCCTGGGCTTTTCTTTGTTGATAAGTCTTTAATCACGTTTTCAATCTCATTAATTGATATCACATTGCTTAGTATTTTTATGTCTTCTTGACTCAACCTTGGTAATTCATACATATCTATGAATCTGTCCATTTCTTCTCAGTTTTCTATCCTTTTGGAGTAAAGATTTTGAAAGTAGGTATTTATGATCCTTTGAACTTCTGTAGGATCTGTACTGATTTCATCCTTTTCATTCCTTATTGCATGAATTTGAGTTCTTTCTTTTTTTGATAAGGTTGGCTAGGGGTTTATCAATTTTATTTATTCTTTCAAAGAACCAACTCTTTGATTCATTTATTTTTTGTAGGGTTTTCTTCATTTCAATTGCATTAATTTCTGCCCTGATCTTTATAACCTCCTCCCTTCTTTGGGCTTTGGGCTTGACTGATTCTTCTTTTTGTAAAGTTTGAGGTGCAGCGTCAGGCTATTTATTTGTTCTCTTTCTGTTTTCCTTATGTGTGAGTTAACGGCTATAAATTTCCCTCTTGGGACTGCTTTCATTGAATCCCACAGATTCCATTAAGTTGTATCTACATTTTCATTTGTTTGTAGGTATTTTTTAACATCTTCTTTAATTTCTTCTGTGACCCATTGGTTGTTCAGGAGGTTGTTGGTTAATTTCCAAGTGTTCATGGAGTTTTGGGAGTTTATTTTGTCATTAAGTTCCAATTTCATTTCTCTGTGGTCATGTAATATGCACGGCATAATTTCAATTCTTTTACATTTAGGTAGGCATGCTCTATGAGTTATAATGTGGTCTATTTTAGAGAAAGTCCCACGTGCAGCTGAGAAAAATGTGTATTCTGTTGCTGCAGGGTGGAACACTGTATACATCTACTAAGTCCATTTGTTCACGGATTTGGTTCAGCTCTGTTATTTCTTTGCTGAATTTTTGTCCAGGTGACCTATCTCTTTGTGTCAAAGGGATGTTGACGTCTCCTATTCCAATAGCATTATTAATTATATGGGTTTTCATGTCTGTTAAGATTTGTGTTATGTAGTTCAGGGCTCCAATATTTGGTGCATATATGTTTGGGATTGTTATCTCATCCTTTTGCAGTTTCCTCTAACAAGTATGTAGTGATCTTCTTTATCTTTTTTGATTGTTCTTGGTTTGAAGTTCACATTGTCTATAAACATAATAGCTACTCCTGCTTTTTTCTGTTTTCCTGTTGCATGGAGGATTGTTTTCCATCCTTTGACTTTAAGTCTATGGATTTCCTTTTGTGTAAAGTGTGTTTCCTGTATACAACCTATCACTGGATTTTGTTTCTTAATCCACTCTGCCAGTCTGTTTCTTTTGACTGATGAATTGAGGTTATTTACATTCATGGATATAACCAGTATATGTTGGATTATCATTGTCATGTTATTTACTTCCTGTTGTTTTCTTCCTTTTTCTACCTGTTTACTTCCTTGCTGTTCTTGAGGGTTCCTTTCTATTGTTGTTCTTGAAATTGCATTCATTTTCTTCTCTGTGTAGAATGTCTTTTAGTGCTTTTTGTAAGGATGGTTTGGCACTCATGAAGTTCTTCAGCTCTTTGTAGTGGAAATATTTTATTTCTCTGTTAAACTTGAAGGATAGTTTGGCAGGATACATCAATCTTGGTTGGAAATTGTTTTGTCTTAGGACCTGTAATACTTTGCTCCAAGCTCTTCTCAATTGGATCATTTGTGTTGAGAAGTCTGCCATGATTCTGATAGGTTTTCCTTTACAGGAGATCTGTTTCTTTTCTCTAGCAGCTTTTAATATTCTCTTCTTTTGGTGGAGCTCTGGGCTTTTATTTATTATATGTTTGGGTGTAGTTTTATTATGGCTGTGACTAGTAGGAGTTCTATATGCCTCATTTCCCTATATCTGAGGTTCTGTTTCCATGCTTGGGAAATTTTCGGCTATTATTTCTGCAAATATTCTTTTTATGTCATTGGTGTCACCTCCTGCTGTTTCATTGAGTCCTATTAATCTGAAATTATTTCTCATTGCCTGTTGAATTACAGCTGTTCAATTTATTTTTCCTGGATCCTTGTTGATTTTAGGAGATCCTTCCTTTCAAGATCACTAGCTGCCATGCTTTCTTCAAGATCTGAAATTCTATCTTTGGCTTCATTTAAGCAGTTTTGCAAGCTTTGAATGGAAGTTTTGATTTCATGGAAATCTCCTTGAGCTTATTTCATACGTTCTTATTCATTCCTATATTGCTCATGTAACATTTCTATCTGTTGCCTATGTTCATCTATTTTTTATCTTTTTCTTCATGGATGTGCAGAGCATTTCTTTCATTATTATTGTCATTTCGTCTTTTGCCTGAGAGATTATATCTTTTCTGATCTCTTCTATGGCTTGATGGACTTGTTTTGTTACCTGCAGTGCAATCATTTCAGCAATTTCAGGTGTGTGTTTACCAAGTTTCCTATGTTGGTGTCTCCAGGACATGTTCTGATTGGGATGAAATTCTGAGATTGAGTTTTTGCCTTTTCTCTTGTCATGTTTGATGCTGGAGCAGAAAGCTCAGTTTCCCTCTTTTCTGGCTGTTCAGCAAAGGTCACTAGTGGCCCTAGGTTTCCTGGTGGACCAGCCTGCCCCTCAGTGTCTGCTGAAATGTGCTGCCTTGGCTGGGGTTTTTCAGTAGATGGTGAAGTGTACCTAGTTTTCCCAGGTCTCAGACATGAACTTTGATGTCAGTTGATGACAGATGGTTTGTTCCAGCGACCCCTCATAGTTAAGGGCACACGTATGACCCAGAATCCGGTAGCACTGGTGGTGCAATCCCAGACCAGTGGTCCTGTGACCTTAGGCAGTTCAGCATACAGGCAAAACCCAGGCATGAGCTGTAGGGTCAACAGTTTGTGGACCACCTGATTCTATGTCTCCAGTCAGTTCATAACAGGCGTAGGCTCCAGACATGGGCTGCACCAGCGCCTATCACAGACTGGCTGTGTGTGCGACCTCCTGGAGGGCAGGGTGCAAATGAAGCTCAGACACTCACCGTGGTCTCAGGAGCTCCTATAGTGACTGCACCCAAACCTCACTCAGTGTTGAGCATGTGCAGTGAGGGCGCGCCTCCAGTGAACCTAGGTGAGAGCAGTTCACAGGCCTTCTCAGTAAGGATCTCCGGCGGAGACTTTTGTGGCAGGGTCATGAGTGGCTCATTCTGCTCCCAGGAAGTAGATGGGAAATATCTGGTTCTCTCTCAGCATTCAGCTGGGAACTGTGATGTCAGCAGGTTGCAGCCTGCCTGATTTTGCTTCTCCAGTCAGTTCAGTCCATGCAGAGGAGCCAGGAGTGGGCCGTACGAACAACGATCACAGACTGTATGTGCGACCACCTGAGGGGCAGGGCGCAAGTGAAGCCTAGACCAGAACCACAGTCTCAGCAACCAGTGGAGTGCCTGCACCCAAACCTCACTCAGCTCTGGGCATGTGCAGGGAGGGCCCTCGTGTGAACCCAGATGAGAGAAGTTAACAGGCCTTCTCAGTGAGGATCTCCTGTCTGCATTAGCTGTATTCACATTTTTAGATGGTGATTCTGAGCTACCTGACCAGGTGCCAGTGTTCCTTTTGGTTTGGCATTATTAGTGGCTCTAACTTATTTTCCAAAAGTCATCGAGACTGTATCCTAGGGAAATGGTGAATGTAGGTAGTTTCTGTGTCTCCTTCTTGTGCACCTTCATGTCATCTTTGAACTGCCCCCTTTTGGCCAGATATGCGGGTCTCTCTTATGATTCTTCTAGATTCACCCCCCCCCCCGGATTGGGGTGTACCCTAGTAGATCTTTCCATTCAGTAACATAAGAATACATTACTACCTTGTGTCTTGACCCCTTGAAACTCATAATTTGGTTCTCATATTCTCAAGACAAGTGTGTACCTTCTTAAGGCAACAATTGCCTAATTTGAGGAAGTAGGGGTCAATCTTTTAATACTAGAATGTTGAATTAGGAGAATGGGCAGCCATTTTGCCTTCCCTGGTAGTACATATTCATTTAAACAATGACTTTCTGGAGAAAATTTATTTTCTTTTTCTATTTCATCTTCTTATTCCCTTCTTGGTAGCCTGAGCAGACTAATATGCTCTCCAACTCACGTTTCATATCATAAAATGAATATGAATATATATTCACCTATAAGGAAATCTCTTCAGCATTCCATCAATGCAACAAATACTTATTATAACCTGAGATACTAGGTATTGATAGCTGCCTAAATTTAGTAAAAATCTCTTTGTTTTTGGATCTATTGGATATCACAGCCTCACACAGACATGGTTGATAATGTAAGCAAACTAAACCAAAGGCTAGGCACTGGCCATATATCTACATTAATATGGAACCGAATGTGACAAAAGTTATTCATCCCAGTACTTGTGGAAAGTACTACACAGCTCTGATGCCAACAATTATCTGGGCTTTAAATAATCAGTTTTAGAACTTAGAAATTCATTGTGTTTATGTTTTTGAGACAGGGTTTCACTATGTAGCTCAGACTGGTCTTGAACTCACTTTGTAGCCCAGGGTGGCAACGAACATGCAACAATCTTTCTACCTCATCCTCCTTAATGCTGGGATTACAGTCATGCACCACCACACCTGGCTAAAACTACTGTTCAAGCCAGATGTAGTGGCACATGCATGTAATCTTAGCACTATTTATTTTTGGTACAGGGAATCAAACTCAGGACTTTGCACTTGCCAGGCAGGCACTGTGCCACTGAACTATCTCCCTGACCCTAGAACTTAGAAATGGTTTTAATGTATATAGTCCCTCTACATGGCTTGTGGACCCTATTAAAGTTTTCTAGTAAAGTTAGTTTGGTAAAGACAACTCTATGTAAGGGAGAAGAGTTGCCTAGCTACAACTTCAATGCCTAGTGATCCATTTTTATAATGCCCATAACAGTGGGACATAGTGAAATATTTTCTCCTCCAATTCTCATTCCCTGAAGTTTTCTAGGTAATATATATGAATTTCATGCAAAAATTCACAAAATTTCAATCTCTGGCATAACTAGCTTAGCTACATCATGTCATGCTTTACAATATGGCACATCAACAATCAAACTGAAAAAAGATATCAAAAATAATATCTACAGGGTGAAGGTGGAGAGGAATCAGTTCTTTCTAACTAATTATTTTCAGTTGTCAAACAGTTGTGGCACCAATATCTTCTTCTAAATCTAAATTTATAAAATTAGTGCAAACTAAACAGCTTTAATTAAAGTAGAGGTGAGATATGTGAGCAACAAGGTCTTCTGAGACACACTTGTAGAATTCTCAAGCTCTGAAGAATTCACTGTGAAAACCATTGCTTAAATAAAATGCATTACCAATTTATATTTGATTGTTTTGGGCAAAGATCGAATGCTTAGGCTGAAATAGTATACGAAGAGTGCTAAAGCCATTGCCAAAGTGTTGCTAAGACATATGCAAAATTATTTAAAGAGCATACAAGTCTTAAAAAAGAAGAGGAGGGAGAAATGCTGAAGATACTTGAAATATAAGGTTACAGACATAACATGTCACATACTATTTCAAATAAGAACCAAAGATTTTTGGTTTCTTTCAACAAGTTCTTTTGCCACCCGTCCCACAATAAGAATTTTGGTTCCTATCAGTGAGAGTCTGCTGCAGAAATAACGTCAGACTTCATATGTGCAGCCTTACCTGGCAAGCAAAGGGGTGGAATCCATGATGATTGATACTATGAGGGAATAGGACAAGTTCAAGTCCTTTTTATACCCTATATTTAAAGCATCATTATGTGAATGCTCATTGGTTGTCATTTAAGCAGTAGTCCATTCTAAATTTTAAGTAGGAACTATAACTGTTTAACCTCTCTTAGTAGAAATTATATTTAATCTTACTTGGAAGGACTGTGGTTTGATTTATCCCTCTTCAGTTGTATTAATTTGTTTGTCATTTCACTTTTCCTGGCTGGATGTGAAGAGGTGATAAGCCAAAATGCCATTCATTGTGACATCAAACTCTTCTGAACACAAAAACAGAACTGGCCTTTTTCCAGGGAAATATTCACTTTTACTAATAACTTCAGAGAAGACTGTATGAATTTCTCAATCCCTATGCATCTAGGATTCTACTCCCTGTCCTGATACTAGGATGAAAATGGATGAAGTTATAGAAAACTCCCTGCAAGTTATGCCACTTTCACTCTTGCGAGTAGATATGTTTGGTTTTCAGATGACTTTTATGCCTTCTAAAATCTTCTAAGAAATGCAATTCGTCCAGGAGAGAAATAGCAGACTTCATTATCAGTTGATACTTTGGGGAGATAAAAATAGCCAGCTGAGATGGAAACAAATTCATGAGTTCTTCTTTAAAATCTTATAGAAGGCACAAATTTGCCTTGCATTGAACCATTTCCTACATTGCTGAGTTACTGTTTAGAAATTCATTGTATGAAATGTCAAAGATATAAGGACTGCTTTGAATCAGCTTTGAGGTTGAGGGATGACCCTTTATTTTCCATTATCAGCTGATGATCCTAGTATGTATTTATATTTATTATTCTCATTCACTCTCCATGAGTACCTTGCAGCTTGTCATTATTTTCCCCATTTTATGTATAAACAATGCAGTGCTCATTTATTCTCTCAGCATAGGTACAAACTTGTCAATGTGAAAAAGCCTAGTCCAATTTTTCATTAGTATTTTGTGTATAGGATAGTTTATATAAAAGATATAACATAAATATAATTTACATTATATGACATAATATAATTGTAAACAGTTTTATAAGTTATTTCTAGCATTTGGAAATTTTACCATTATTTCACTGCTTTAAAGAGGAGCACATTTCAGCTCATGACCATAAATAATGGTCTTGGTTATCATTTGAATCTTTTATTCCTCCATTAATGCTGAGCATGAAATTTATGAAAGTGATTCACTTAGGCATTTACGCTCTGTATCACAAGGTAAAATGATTATACCCTCATACTTAGTTGGAAAACAACTTATGCCTTTTCTTTCATATTAATAAATAAACATGTAATCAAATACATGCACACACACACACACACACACACCCCTCCCAGTAGGCTTATTCATTTCCATATGTCCATAGGTATGTTTTGTGAACTTTAGTACATTCATCCTCAGCAGGCAAAAAATGAATCCTCAGCAAAGAGCTAATTTTAAAAAAAATCACCATTTGTCTGAATCCAATTTCTTATTAAATTGAAATATCACACTTGGTTTTTCTCTCTTAAACATTTCCAGAAAGATTCATAGTAATTCAACATTTTGATAAGAATTAGTGACTGTTCTGACTGGCTGCTATAGCCACTTTGTAATAAATTTTATCATTGTGAAATTAAAGAGCTACCCAAAGACAGAGGAAACCTCTCTTATCCAACTTGAGCAGGAGCCCTAATACTCTATTGTATTTCAGAGTAAAATATGGATTAAGACATGGTGGCATAGCAGAAAACGCGCTGCACTGTGAGTGTGATGATAAATAGGATACCACAATCCTTGTTTCTAAGTGCCCTATGGAAATCAATATGGAGATTCCTAAAAAATAGCTAAATTAGAAATTCCACTTGACCCAGTTGTAATTCTCCTGGGTATCTTCCTGAAAGAGCTAAATATATTACATCATAACAATACATACATAGCCATGCTTATAGGAGCACAATTCATAACATCTCAATTTTGAAAGCAGTCTCCATGTCTATTGACTGATAAATAGATAATAAAAATTATGTATAACATGGCTATAAAGAAAGATAAATTTTAGTTATTTGTTGGAAAAGTATGGAACTTAAAAGGCTGTAATGGTAAGTGAAATAAATCAAATATAGAAGGTTAAATATATATTTACCTTATAAAACAAAATGTAAATGAAGAGCAAAATAAAACACGATCGAAAATTGTGAAAGGGAAATAAATACAATTAAAATGCAGTGTGTGAGATCCGGGGAAGATGGCGACCGGGTGAGCAGCAAGGGAGCGAACCTCCTTAATAAACACCACCAGCTCGAGACAGACTTGGTGAGCGTGAATGCCGGAACCTCGGCTGGGAAGTTTAAACTGGGCGTATTTCTCTGAGATGCCGGGGGAGATGTGGTAGGGCGGACCAGGCTGCCGGGGCGAGACG
>PVLD010032059.1:0-15062 GCA_004027595.1 Dinomys branickii
GTCTGACTAAATTTGCATGTCTGTATATGGGTCCATACATCTACAATTCGAAGATATCAATGGATAAAGCAACAACTACTGTTGAGACCATATCACCTTGTCTATAGATTAGTTGTGATTGTACTATTTTCTATGATAATGGGTGTCTGTTTGTCAATATGTTTTTGTACTTTTATGTTTCTAAAATAAAAAAAATAATTAAAAAAAAAAAAAAAAGAATCGTTCCTTTTATTAGTAGATTATCTAGATTTAGTCTTGAAGATCAAAGTGTTCCATATTTTCAAAACTTTTCATTCCTTCTTCTCTATCAAAATATGGCCTTTGAGAATAATTTTTTCTGTTTGTTCATGTTCTGTGCAACTGAGTTGTTTGCATTCACTCTTTTAAATTCTGCCCCTTTCTGGGTTTCTGCATTTTTTCACCAATATGTTCCAACTTTGCTTATGAGGAGAAATGGCTTAGTAACTGAAGAGA
Organism: Dinomys branickii; assembly: GCA_004027595.1. NCBI lineage: Eukaryota > Metazoa > Chordata > Mammalia > Rodentia > Dinomyidae > Dinomys > Dinomys branickii. The sequence continues at coordinate 475 of PVLD010032059.1, forward strand.
TAGAAATGGCTGACAACAACTGCACAGTGTAGCTTTTTGAATTGACTCTATAGACAATATTAATGGAATAGCTACGTGTCTATGGTTTAATACAAAAAGTGTCATGGAGTTCAAGCATGTAATGCTATGGCAGTCCTTATATACACTTCTAGTTCAGGAACTGCTGGCACATCTTGTATCTAGACCTTCACTTAGAGACAGGAACTAGAGGCCGTTCCAGCCCTCAGAGCATATGGGAGATGTGGTGCCTGCAAACCACAGGATATGGTCAAAATAGCTCACTTCCCTGCCCACACAAAAGAAACCCTTGTGTGTACCTTGAGGATGTATAAGTAGAGTGATTAGGTAGTCTCCATATTTTGGGCATTCCTCTGAATTATGTGAAATTTAATCCAGAAAGTGTTGGAGGTTTTTAGAATCTGTTTCTCAACATTGCTAATGCAAGAGGCATATGGGAAATTTCTACAGTTCCCAGGTAACTCTGGCACATAGCACGCAATTAATCACAAAAAGATGACACATCATGACCAAGTAGGATTCATCCCAGGGATACCAGGAGGACACAAAATACACGAATCAGTAAGTGTAACATACCACATAAACAGAAGTAAGAACAAAAATAACATCATTTCAACTGACACAGAAAGAGCTTTTGACGAAATCCAACATCATTCATGATCAAAAATTAAAAACCCTAAAGAAAATAGAAGAACCTATCTCAATCTGAAAAAAGCTGTTTTTGACAAACCAATGGCCAGCATCATATTAAATGGGAAGAAGCTAAAACTCTTCCTCTAAAATCAGGAACAAGACAGGGATGTCTGCTTTCACCATTCCTGTTCAATATAGTTCTCAAAACATTAGCCAGAGTAATCAAGCAAGAGAAAGAAATAAAAGGCATATATATAGGAAAGAAAGAAATCAAATTATCATGTTTTCAGATGATAGATACATCTGCAGATGATACATTCACAGAAGACCCAAAAAATGCCCCAGAAAACTTCCAGACTTAATAACCAAATTCAGTAGTGTAGTAGAATACAAAGTCAACATGCAAAAATCAAAAATGTTCCTGTACAATGACAATGAACTCAATAAGAGAAAAAATTAGGAAAACAATACCTTTTACAATAGCATCAAGAAAAATTAAATATTTAGGAATTAACCTAACCAAGGAAATGAAAGACCAAGAATCAACAATTGGAATCATATCAGATTTAAAAGCTTCTACATAGCAAAAGAAACAACTGAGGAACGCACTCAGGCTCCCATCTGTCCCTCTCTCAGACAGAAGCTTTCTTTCCCTCAATAAATATATTCTGCTCTTAGAAAGAAAGAAAGAAAGAAAGAAAGAGAGAGAGAGAGAGAGAAAGAGAAAGGAAGGAAGGAAGGAAGGAAGGAAGGAAGGAAGGAAGGAAGGAAGGAAGAAAGAAAGAAAGAAAGAAAGAAAGAAAGAAAGAAAGAAAAAGAGCCAACAGAGTGAAGAGACAACCTACAGAATCTGGAAAAAATTACCAACTATTCCTCAGAAGGAGGACTAATATCTACAATATACAAAGAACTCAAAAAAAATAGATCTTCCAGAACAAAAGACTCAATAAAAATATGGACAACTGAAATCAATAGACACTTCTTAGAAGTAAAAATGGCCAGTACATACATGAAAAAATGTTCAACATTGCTGGCCATTAGAGAAATGTAAATTAAAACAGCACTGAGATTCCATTTTAGCCCAGAAAAAATGGCTATCATTAATAAGTCAAACAATAACAAATGCTAGTGAGGCTGCAGGGAAAAAGGAATACTTCTACATTGCTAGTAGAAATGTAAACTAGTAAAATCACTGTGGGAATCAGTACCGAGAGTCCTTAAAAAGGTAAAACTAGAAATTCCATGTAACTCAGATATTCTCATAAATATGCATGTTGACAGCAGCATAGCTCACAACAGCTCAATCTTGGAAGTGGCCCACTCATACATGCCCATCAACAGATGAATGGACAAAGAAAATGTTGCATTTATTACACAATGAATACTACTACTCTGCCATAATGAAGGATAAACTTAAGTTGTTTGGATGCACCTTGAGACCAGAATGTTAAGTAAAATAAATTGGTCACACAAGGAAATATCACATGGTCTCTTTTATATAACAAACCCCAAATATAAAGAACAAAATAAAATGTATATAATAGGAAAAAAAGAATTATTCCAAATTGGTCACAAATCTATGTTTAGCAGAGGATGCAGCTGTGGATTTGTAGATTTTAAGGTATTAGAACAACTAGGTGAAAAAAAAATTTACAAAGTTGCTGAATGGTAAGAAGAAGCACATTAATCTTAGTTACCAGTGGCCCTCGCTTATTGACTCTATTTATCGAATAAGATATACTGTACTTTGGAGACATTCATCAGACATTCATTAATTCTATAAGCATCTCCTAAACTATTTCTTTCACGGACAAACAGAGATGGGATATAGGATTCATTTATCAATTCAATGTAATTGTAATCAAATTTCCAACAGGATTTTTTTCCTGGATCTTCATAAACTAATCTAAAATTTATATGGAAGCCAGGCATAATGGTGCACACCTGTAATCCCAAAGGTCTGGGAAGCTGAGACAGGCAGTTCACTGGATCAAGGCCAACCTAAGCTACACAGCAAGTTTGGGGCCAGCCTGAATCATAGAGAGATCCTCTCTCTCAAAAATAACATTTTTTGATAAATAAGATGTATAAGGAAAAGCACAGGTCAAAGCACAGCCAAAACACTGTTGAAGAAGAATAAGGTGTTTCAAGGATTTACCCTTCCATATTCTATGTGGGCCATAAAGTTATGAAAATGAAGACTATCTTGCCAGGCATGGGTGGTGTACACCTATAATCCCAGCATTCAGGAGACTGAAGCAGAAGGCTGCCAGATGAAGACCAGCATGGGCTACATAGAGAAACTCTGTCTTGACAAAAGAAAAAAAAAAGAAAGAAAGGAACGTTGGTATGGGGATAAATCAAAAGGGAACTGGAACATCCTAAAAAGCCCAGAAATAGACCCAGGCATCTGTGAAATCTTAGTGTCTTCACTAAGCATTACAGATGGAAGAGGGGAAGAAAGATGACTTGGTAAATGAGGGACAACTGCTGGATCCCTTAACTCACTCTACATACAGAAATAAATTCCAGGTGGACTGAAGACTCTAAAGGAAAAACTAAGATTTTTTAAAAATAGGACTTTTAGAAGAAAACAAAACTTCCTTATGAGCTCAGGCTAGGGTTAATTAAGTACCATAAGCACAAACAGTAAATAAAACACTGATAAATTTAGACAGTAAATTTAAGAACCCCTCTTCATCAGAAGACCTTACAGAGAGAAAGACAAATCACACACTAGGAGAAGGCGACTGCGGTACAGAAAGCAGTGGGGTAGAGCTGAATAACACAGTCCCTGTCATCTCAAATTTGCAATCCACGGACATTAACATAACAGAGTTGATAATGCCCAAATAGTGTGAGAAGCATTAGAGGTATAAACAAAGTGGCATAGAAACAAAGAAGCAAGCTTCTAAAACTGCCTAGACAACTTTCAAATGTTCTGTAAACTAAGAACTGATCGACATGTAGACTGGGAATTAAAAGTTGAACGGGGAGAAGGGTTGAAAGGAAAAGAGAGTTGAGAAGCAGCCCAAGCACAGAAAGTCACTTAAACAGCACAATGATGCATTAGAACGCAACAAAAGTAAATGTTAGGGCTGGAGTTGCAGCTCAGTGTAGAGTGCAAGGCTCTCGGTTCAAGCCCCAGCACAGAAAGAGAGGGCGAGAAAGTGAGAGAGCAAGACAGTGAGAGAGAGAAATAAAACCTAATACGACTACTATAATTGTTACACATGAAGTCTAACTATGAAATGGGGAGTAGATGCCAGTAGTTAAGCTGGAAGAATGGGAATAGGGTGGAGGGGAAAGTACTGTCAGCTTATATGTGATGGCCTTTTGTTAATATTTGAATTTTGTACAACAAATATGTAAACGTTTAAATTAAAAATTATTTAAATTTAAATTTTTGAATTTAGCCAACTTATACTTAAGCATGGTAGATTAAATGCACTCATTTAACTCTACACCTTCCTGAAATAACATGAAAAGAACAGAAAAATAATTTTTAAAAGGCATCATATTCAAGGAGAACAAGTGTGAACACAGCAGACAGGAAAATCAAACCTGAATATGGGGTGCTCCACAGACAGGTAAATGAGTCGCTATTAAAACAAGCCAGAGCCTGGGCCCTAACCCCAGAGATTCTGATTTTAAATACTAGTGTGGGTCTGGGCCTCAGTAGTTCTTAAAAGCTCCCACAGTGATTTTAATAGGCACTCAGTGGAAAGGCTCTGTGAAGGGGGCAGTCTGGTGAGAAGCAGTGAATTGAAAGTGGTTGTCAGCCACATGAGAATTACCTGGAAATCTTTTAAAATTTTCCCAGGTCACATCCCAGACCTATTAAATCCAATTTCCAGGGGCACAACTCAGACACAGGTAGTTTGTAGAGCTCCCCAGAGGAATTCAGTCCACAGCCAAGGTTCAAAACCACTGGTTTAGGATCAAGGAATCATATTTGAATTGTATGCTCTACAGCAAATACTCTAATTTGGATGAGATTTAGTTTCCTCCTTGCTATGTATTAACTTTTGTTGGTTTTGCCTACCTCAGAAGTCCTTGAGAGGATCAAATGTGATGGTTCTCCACCATCACATTTGTGTGTTTTGGAAGCAAAATGTTGCTGTTCAGAGGTCTCCTACCACACTAAGAAGATCCAAATTCTAACCACACCAGCTTCCTTTTGGTTCCACAAGCTGCCGCAGTGGTTGATATTTTGAGGACCTTATACTTGCTCTTCCTTTATCTTCAAGTCTGCTGCATCCTGGCAGTCTGTCCTCTGTGCTAATATTACCTCTCCAGAGCAGTCATTCCATCTGTCTGTCTATTAACCCCTGTGTTCCCTGAGATCCAGTCTACCCCCTTTCAGTGCTTTAATATAGCATTAGTACTTCAAATCACATCATGTATTTGTTTAGAGGGATTCGTCTATCTCCTCCACTAGTACATAAGCTCCACAAAAGTAAGTATTTGCCTGGCACACATTGGGTACAAGGTGATGAGAATATGATGACAAACAAAACACACAAGGTCCCTGCTCTTGTGGAGCATCATTTGGTGGGACTGGGGGAGCAGACAATAAACAAAGAAATAACAGGGTAGTTGTGTCCTGTAAGAAGCCCTGCGAAGGAAAGAAGCAGAGATACAGCAAAGAGTGAGCAGAGGTCAAAGAAGCCACTTTGGATAGCATGGCCAGGAAAGGCCTTTCTGAAGACACTAAGTTGATGAATGAAGAAGCCAGCCATGAGGAAAACAGGAAAGAGTGTTCCAGACAGAAGAGCAAGAGGAAAGGCCTATAAGTAGGGAAAACCTTGGCTTGGTTGAGGACCAGACAGGAACCCAGTGTTACTGAAGCAGAGAGAATGGTGTGGGAGAATGTGGGAAAGTCTGACAGGGGCTCAGCCACACAGGGCCTTGCAAGGCTTATCAGTTTGTATTTAGTCTAAGTGTGCGAGAAAGCCATTGATAGATTTGAAACTGGGAGGAGATATGCCCAGAGAGGCTCAATAGAAATTGCAACTAAACAGCAAACACCACAAAGGGAAGCAACTAACATTTCAAAATCTGCCTGTCTGCATTTCCAGGACAGCAAGACCTGAAGCTGGTGATTGTTTAGAATGTTGTCCAAGAGAGGCTTTTGTGCAGAATTCTGTGTGTCTTGTCTCAGAAGTGAGTTGTCTAGTAGAAAGCATCATGAAGCAGCCAATCAGAAGAAATGCAAGGGAAACCAAAGAGCCAGGTTCCTCTTCCAGGCAATGAGGAAAGATCACTGCGGAGGAAATAAAGAGGGAACTATGTTCCAACAGAAGGGAGAAGCCTCAGGGCCTGTGGTAAGGGAAGCAGAAAGTCAGCATTTGGTTGCCAGCAGTGTCCCAAATGTGAAGAGCGCCGCTGCTTAGGAAAGCACCAGCTGGAGCCAAAAAGGCTTATGTCTGTACCTCCTCAGGACAGAGAAGGTTCCAGCAGGACAAAAGGAGCCAGTTCAAAGTCAGAGCCAGAAAGTCAGCGTCCAGCTACCCCAGAGGGCAGACTGACTTTTGCCAGGGGACCCACAGGCCAATCTTTACACCATATGCACCTGTGTTCTTTAAGAGGCGGAGCAGAGGGCTAGAGAGAAAGGGTGAGGCCTGCTGGCTCTGGACAACCTCCAAGCATCTATGACCATGTCACGGAAATGCCTCACCTACCTCACATGGTGGTCAGACTAGCCTGGACCCAATGGGAGGCTAAAAGGATTTTTAATACCTGGAAGGAAGTAAATTAAGGTGAGTAATCTGGAATTGACTTCCAACCCTGGGAGCACAGTGATGTGAAAACAAGGATTTCTTATCTGCCTTTGCCTGGCTAAAAAGTTCCACAAAAGATACAACACCAGGTCCTTCCAATGTTCTCTCATCTATCATAAAGTTGAAGAAAATTGTCTGTGAAAACAGCTGATATATTTTAGTGAGGATAAAAGCCGTATGATGTTTTTTTTGTTTGTTTGTTTGTTTGTTTTTGTTTTTGAGATGGGGTTTCACTGTTGCCTGGGCTGACCTCAAATTCACAATCTTCCTTTCTCAGCCTCTCAAGTAGGTGGAATTACAGGCACCTGCCATAGTGCTCAGCTTCCATATGAACTCTTAATCAGAATTCTAAACTAATTTATTGGGTGGATATATATATATATATGTGTGTGTGTGTGTGTGTGTGTGTGTGTGTGTATATACCCATACATTATATACTACTATCTATTAAGCAATTGCTATTGCCAGATGCTAGATTAAATGTTTTCAGTCTATTTTCCATATAATACTCATGATATATGAGATTGCTATCATTATTGTCCCCACCTGACAGCTGAATAAACTAGGCACAGAGCATTAAGTAGCCTGTCTAAGGAAAGAGCTGGGACTTGGCCCCACAAGCCTGACTGGGCAGCCCACTCTGATGATGGATGTATTTAGAGAGAAAATCATTGCAGGCAAATATCTGAGGCCAAAGTAAATTACACCTTGAGGCCTTTGAATAGTTTTAACAGGAAACTGGCAAAATGCCTCAGCAGTAATCTTTTATTACCAACTACTAACCTACTACAGTTCACAAGTTAAGAGGCAGGATGGATTGGGAATTAGGCAAGCTGAGTTCCACTCCTGCTCATGCTACTAATTAGCTGCTGACTTTGGACCAGCCACCTCCCCTCCCCAGATCTCAGTATCTTCTATAAAGCAATTTAATGGGCAGAACTCTTAATGGCTCTTCTAAGGACTCTCACATTCCATGACTCTTTGAGTCCATAAGCAGTGTCTAGTTCCATGTCCACTCACCAAAATCTAAAGTGGAGGGTGTGTCAGTCAGGGTTTACTAGAGAAACAAACATAACACATGATATGTAAGTGTACAAGAAATTATCAGTTTGGCTTACAATGGTCAGCCATAGAGTTGGCTGAGGAAGCGTGCAGAGGGTGTCTGCATGCTGGAGATTGAAGAGCCCAGCCCTGGGCCTGGAGCTCACTGAAGTATTTCTGTAAGTCCATATTAGGGGGCTGATGGGTCTGCGACAGAATGCGGAAGAATCTATGACAAAGGCCAGAGAGTCTATACCTGAAGACTGAAGAGTCCCAGGCAGAAGCCAAACAGTCCGCACCGGAAGCCAGGAGAGGACCGAGCTGAAGGAGAAGACTGGAGCTCCTCCGAAGAACCGGCAGCCGGTCCGTCCTCCATGTTTTATTCAGTCTACCCGCTCTGGGGGGTGGGAGTGGTCCTCTACAACCACACCTCTGTATGCCTTTCTCTGCACAGGTTCAGGATGAATACAAAGTAGGAACCCTGGCTCCCTTTTGAGTCACATAGTTAACTGTTTAAACTTTTTAAAATTGACACAATAAACAACATCCCAGGCTGATAAGGGCATGTCTTTTTTTATCCTAAGATGTAGAACTGCTGAGTCACTTAGCCAAACCTATAGACACCCCAAGTTGACACAGTGCATCAGCCATAACAGAGGGCACAAGTAAACTCCTGGACTAAATGTTCTCTGTATGCTCCCAGAGGTTCTGTCCCCACTTCTCCTCCCTGCCCTATGCTGCAAGTGGCCATGCCTCCTGGGGTCCTCTACACCATCCTTTGGGTGGGTTTGGCCAATGGCAAGCCTGAGCATGAGATGGGAAGGCAGGGGAGACAGGCCTAGGTGCTTGTGCACACACATAAACACTCGCTCCCACTCACACACACTCCTGCCCTTCCTGTCTGCGTTCTGGCAGTAGCTGGGTTCCTCTCCTCCCACAGCAACAATCTGGCCACTTTTGCCACAGCCTCAGCTCAAACGAGAGATCTGAATATCGTTCTCACACCATGCGCCTTGGGCCTGGGGACCATGATAGCCTCCCACTATCTCTCATTCCTGGATGCTCCCCCTGCCAACTGGTCAGTTCTTTTAAGTGCCAGTAACTCTGCTAAGTAAACCATTCATTAAATAGTCTTCATGTAGTACTTCAATGTTACCATCTGATTCCTGTAGGACCTCAGTGGCTACAGCTCCCTCGGTGCTAGGGTGGCTTTCCTGTTTGTCACTACACCACAACATTGATAATTCCTCCAGGTGTCATGAACCAACACAGGAACTCAGACCTCCTATAGAATCCTACAGCCCACCCCATTAAGCCCATCTACTAGCAGAGGACCTAGAAATCAGCACTTCCTCAGTGCAGAGGAATAATGCTGTGTTTCAGCAGGAAGCAGAAGCTTCAGGGCCTGAGGGGTAAGAGAGCAGGATTTCCCCAGTGCTCCCATAGTGGTAGGAGCACCAACACCAGTGCTCTATTATCTGGAAGTCTACTTAAAAATAAATAAATAGATAAATAAAAATCACAGGCTCTATGAAGAAGGAAAGACAGCACTAGAAGACCTGGGTCTGAATCCCTGCTCAGCTCTGGCTGACTGTGAGATCATCCCAGGCCTCAGGCCCCTCATCTGTGAACTAGGAATAATAACATCTACCTCTCAGACTTACTCAAGATTGAATAAGACAAGCTATGTGAGGATTAGCACAGTGCCTGGCACACTAAACAGATGCTCAGTACATGTTAATTCCCTTCCTCTCTATTAAGCAAATGAGAACCCCTGGGAACAACTAGACGAGATAAAGTGGCTTCTCTAGAAATACTATAGTACCTCCTTCAGTTCTTTCATGGAATGGCCAGACCCTGGAATACAGAACACCAAGTTGGGGTCGGGGGAGAAGAGAAAAGAAAAAAGAACAACTCATCAGAAACAGGCTTTTGTTAAAAGAAAAAAAAAAAATACAATGCCCAAACCCAATTGCAGCAAGCAATTAGGGAACAATAGCTAAATACTTTCTATAATTAGAGAGAGAAAAACCATCAGGAGTGATCAGAGCTGCTTTGTCTGCACTGACCCTCTGCATCCAAAGAAGATGTTGGCTCACGTGAGATGCAAACTGGGGATTGTGGCATCTTTTTTAGTCTTCTTGGGAGATTAAACCTCACGCTACTCTCCCGCTGCTAGGAAAGGAGAGCAGAGGAGGTGGCAAGGACCCTCTCATCAAAAAAGAAAGGCAATTGGAAAAGTGAGTCATGCTGAACACAAATTCAGTCCTGGGAGAGGAAAGGACACTGCAGCCTCCCCTGAGGGTTACAAGCGCGCTGATGGTGCCAGGTGGGTGGGTGACAGGAGGCGGAGGCAAGTGGGCTTCAGCATCTACCTGTCATGCCTCTTTTACTAAAGTTTGAGGAGCAATTCCTTACCTTTAACAAGGAACATTCCAAACAAAAGCAAAAGAGAGCATATTCCCACAAATGTAAGTGCAAAAGAATTGCTCTGTGTGGACAGCACAGTGGGCTTCCTCGCCCTGAATCTCTTCCTGCCAAGGTACTGCTATTCGCCAGGGCCCCCAGGTTCCTAAGAGGGGTTTCCTTTTTGCTCTCCTCAATCCCTTACCCCCTTCTCAGCCTAAGGACACTTCCTCCCTTATATCTGTCCCATCTCTCCCTCCCTCCCTCCCAAATTCTGTCACACAGCATTGTCGTGCTCCCCAACATCTCAAGCCTAGACTTTTCCACAGACTTCTGTCTGCTGTCTCAGTTCTCCAGACTCCTCCCCCTCAGAGACACTCCACAAACCACCACCATACTGGTTTCCTAAAACTACATTCACTGTGTCATCCCCTCAGAGTCACAGGACAGTCAGAGACCACGTCTGGGATGGGACAGGGCTAGGGCACTGCAGAATCCTGGACCTTAGTCTGTGAACTCATCTAAAACTGGATTTGTGTTTTTTCTCAGTCAGGGTATTAAAAACCTACAAATGCCCAATAGATAACTAAAAATAGACTAAAGCTTGACCTGCATTTCATGACTCTGAGTCAAAGCCTTCTCAGCTCTGCATACAGGCATGTTAGTGATTTAGGAGTGTTACTAGCCCTAAATTTACTGAGCCTATGTCATCACCTTTCAGTGCTGAAGACACCAGGGTAAGAGTTTTACAGAGACCTTCAGCCAAGCCCAGAGGTCTCGTCCATGACCCTAACCCTGTAATTCAGCCTGGATGAAGACACTAGGAACAAAGACAATCATTTCACAGGAGCAAAACTGCGCTCATGCCATGAGTATTTCAGAGCTATCAACCAGGACTGAGGCAATGACCAGCCCATGCTCCAACCGACCAGCTTATCCTTCAAAGTTGACCTCCTGCCTTTGTAGGTGGGCCAGTCTGCTCGCCTTCAACAGAGTATGCCTCTTCAACTGTCAAGATGAAGCCTATATATATATATACATATATATGTGTGTGTATGTGTGTATATATATGTATATGTATATGTGTGTATGTATATATGTGTATGTATGTGTGTATGTATATGTATGTATATGTGTGTGTATGTATATATATGTGTGTGTGTGTGTGTATACATATATATATCTCCTTTGTTATGGGATGGCCTGATCTTTGTTAGCTCCTCAAGCTAAAGTGACTTACCATGTTCTCTTACTTTTTAATAAAATCTTTGTTTCTGCTTTGCTGGTAAAATAGGTGGTAAGTGAATGGAACTTTTTAATAGTTGTGTATTTAAATAAGTACTAGCAAAAACATATAATTACCATGTTGCAAGATATTAGGGATACTATTTCTTGGGATAAAGTTAAATTTATTTAAGTATAACTAGTAAGAAGCTGGTGTCACAGACCTGTAATCCCAATAATCCCTGTAATCCCAACCCCAATTTACTCAGAAGGGTGAAGCAGAAGGATCCCCTGGAGCTCAGGATTTTGAGGTCAGCCTAGGTAACATACCAAGAGCTTGTTTGGGGTGGGGAGGGAGATTGCAGGAGAGAGTCTCACAGGAGAGAATACGGCAAAATTTAGAAATGTGGTACCTGAAGGCCTAAAGGATAGGAAACAAGGCAAATTTAAATGCTCAACTAGGGCAATTTTATTCCCTGCCCTGGAGCAACACTGGGCTGTCTGGAGATGGTTTTGACTATTATGACTTGGGGGACCCTGCTGGCAACTGGTGGAGGTCAAGAGTGTCACTGGGAATCTTACAATGCACAGAACAGACCTCCATGGGTACAAAATGTGAATAGTGTCCTTTTGAGAAACTCGATTTATGGAGTGAAGTGGTGAAGTCCGCACTTCAGACTTGGCATGAGGGAAAAGATTCTTCTGCCAGCACTTGCAGCTGTCCAGCACTGCATGCGTCTGTGCTCCTGTACCAACCTCCCCATTCTATGGGACACTTCCTGTTTCCAAATTCCTGATTCCAAATTCATGCTTCATGTTCCCAACTCTTAATCTGCACTCTTGCTACTTCTCCATCTCTGTTCTTTCATCTCATTCAGCCTTGAAGGTCAACTCTGTTCATTCACAAAACTTTTCTTCCAGCCATTCTACCACACACTGATTTTGTATTAGTCAAAAATCTTACTTTTGGAGCTGGGGAGTAGCTCAGTGATACAGCATGTACCTAACATGCCTGAGACCCCAGGTTCAACCCCCAGCATTCCCAAAATTTACCTTTCAGTCATTCAATCATTATTGTACCTTTATTGTTTTAACTGTTACAGAAATAAATTCTTAGAACAGGGTTCTAGTCTGTTGATCCCTCAGAGACTTCCTAGGGATCAGGAACCTACTGAAATGAAATATACTTGTATAAATCCATGTATCTTTCTAAGCATAGAATCACACCACTCAATATATTTTGAAGGGGTCTTTGAATCATAAAAATCACTATTGTATATGTCAACTACCTTCATGTTCATTTACTATGTGTCTGATCTGTAACACAGGGATATCCGTATATGAAGTCAGTTCCAGGAAAATAAGCATTTGACAGAATATATATATATATATATATATATATATATATATATGTATAATATCAGCACATATGATAAAATATGACCTAGAGAAAAAGAAAACAATAAAAATCAGGGAATGACCCAATTCTCCTTCTGCACAGACTTATTTCCTTATAAGTTCTTCAAACTTTCATAACCAGGTATTTCACCAGAATTTTCCCTTTTGTATTTTGGGGTTTGCTTTACTTTGCTTTGCTTTGCTTTAGTTTGGTTTGGCTTTTTGAGACAGTATTTCACTATGCAGTTCAGGCTAGCCTTGAACTCACTTTGTAACCCAGGCTGGCCTCAAACTCACGGAAATCCTCCTACTTCAGTCTCCTAAGTGCTGGGATCATAGCTGTATGCCACCATGCCCGGCCTGCCCTCTTGTAAACCAAAGTAGTTTTTATTAAAGATGGAAAATATTTTTCAGTCTGAATTGGCTTTTTCATCCTGTCTTAGTCACTTTCTTTGTCACTGAGACACAACACCCAAAATCTACAATTTAAAGTTCATTTTGGTTTGTGATCACATTACTGCCTATGGTAGTGATATAATGGCAAGAAACTCCCAATCTGGAGATGGCCAAAATGTCAAGTTTGTATTCTCTGAATTCAAGGAATGAATTCTAGGAACAATGGAGGTTAAGCATAGAAAGAATTTATTCAGAGATAGAAAGCTTCCATCTAAGGTGGACAGAAGGGGACTCAGAAAGTGGGTTGCCCACCAACCCCACTTCTCAAGGGTGTTTCATTGAGCAAAGTTACAAAGGGGAGGTGAATTTAAGTGGGACAGAACTATAATCAATCAATAAGATTGCCAGTATAGTTGCCTAGGTAATATTGATCTACTGACAAATCATAGGACTGGTGTGAGGTGGGATAAGATTATGGTGAACCAATAAGATTACAGCAAGTATAGTCACTTAGGTAATATTGATTAAGTGGGAATCAAGTTGGGGAGCAAGTCACACAGCAAGCCCACATGGGATAGACGATGACTTTCCTGGAAGGACCAGATTAGGGAGGATTGGTCCTCCACCCAAGGTGATTGATGCCTACTTAGAATATCCATCACTGCTGTTCATGGCTAGGGGAAGTATACGAGTGAGTAGCTCTTCTGTTTTTTGAAGCCTGGCCTTCATTGAATATGCCTCCAGCCACAGTTGCCTTCTGCATTGACCTCTCAAGAACCCAGTCTTGTTTGACTGCCTGTTATATTTCTACCTGACTTAGCTATCTTTAACAGTAGGCTGGCCCCAATAGAAGCGGCATGGTAGAAGGGTCTGGTGGGAGAAAGCTGCTCACATTATGGTGATAAGGAAGCAAAAAGTGAAGGGGCGAGGGGGCGGGCTATACCCTTCCTGGTCACTCCACCAGTGAGCCAACTCTTCCTGCCAGACTGCACACCTCAACAGCACGTCACCTATCGTGTCCCCACGATTCCATCACCTTCCAAAAGCCCTGCCTATGAGTCAAAATCTTAGTGGGAGATTGTACTAGGAGATACTCTCCAGCCTAACCATAACACATGCAAAAGACAATCAGTGAAATCCACCTTTAGACCTTTATGATGCTTTTGTTTCTAGCATTCAGAAACCACCCAGTAGTGGTTTTTGAGGACTAAAAAAAAAAGGAGGTGGCCTTCTGGGCTTTTGTTTCCAAACCAAGTGAGCTTCATTGAGGCATGATGCCCTGGCTTTCCAACCCAACCATGGAGGCGAGTCAGTTGCATTTATGTCTGAGCCTGCACTTACAGATGAAGGTATGGAGCTCAGAATGAGGTAAGATGAAAGAAATAATGATAGGTAAAAAGGAGACAAGAAAAATCACAATTCTAAAATTGTACTTGTAAAATGTGTAGCTTTAAGGCACAAAATTATCCAAGGTTATAATTATTTCTTTTTAAATACAAATGGCAAATAAATACATGAGAAAATGTTCCACATCCTTAGTCATTCGAGAAATGCAAATAAAAACAACATCGAGATTTCATCTCACCCCAGTAAGACTGGCCAGTATGAAAAAGTCATCCAATAACAGATGCTGGCGAGGCTGTGGAGAAATAGGGACTCTATTACACTGCTGGTGGGAATGCAGACTGG
>PVLD010032060.1:0-15062 GCA_004027595.1 Dinomys branickii
AAAAAAAAAAAAAAAAAAAAAAAAAAAAAAAAAAAAAAAAAAAAAAAAAAAAAAAAAAAAAAAAAAAAAAAAAAAAAAAAAAAAAAAAAAAAAAAAAACTCATCCCAAAGAAGATTCCTATCGTAAAGAGCTATTACATTGTACTCCATCCACAGTACAAAGCCCTGCTATGGCTTTAAAATTGCTCACCAAAAGTGTCTGCATTGTAAGAACATCCTTTGCATGTGTATGTAATGAACGCTGTCTACTCTGTGCACCAAATTTAGGAAAAAGAGGCCAATGTCTTCTCAAACTATAAAGTTCTTTGGAAAAACTATGGCATGGATCTTACTTCCAAAAGTGAACAAACAGCTCTTAATGCTATAAAGAAATAGATCAAAGTGTCTCAGATGTATAAACCAGGATCAGATTTTAAAATGTTTTTATTTAAAGGCTATGTAAGCCGGGCATAGTGGCACACTCCTGTAATCCCAGCACTCGGGAGGCTGAGACAGGAGGATTGTTGTGAGTTCAAGACCAGCCTGGGCTAAAAGTGAGCTCAAGGCCAGTCCAAACTGCATAGCGAGACCCTGTCTCAAAAAGACAAAAAATAAAAATAAAAAAATAAAAGCTATGTATGGGCTAAAGAGAAAACTAAGGAAATCAGCTCACATCTAGAAAGAAAACACAGCACATCTGACTCTTTGGACATAGGCCAGAACCTGCACTATAGACTCCTGGGATGGAGAAAGGGAATGAGGTACCCAAGGGCTACTAGCTCTGAGCTATACTCTGAATTAGGTGCTTGTCCTAGTTAATCACTAAACCTACCTAAGGTCATTCAGCTAATGAGTGGCGGAACGGGATTTGTGTTAAGTCCATTGAGCTCCCCTCCTGTAGCTTGACTGTAGTGAAATAGAGGAAGGAGTCCAAATCTCGGCATTCAAAAAGATAGAGGTGAATTTGATTCCAGTATAGGCCGTCATCATACGTGATGCGGAGCATGGCAGAAACTCTAGGTAATGGCGATATTTCAGCCAGGTGGGTGGAACAAGCAGGGGAGTGGAAGGGTAAGTGGAAGACAATAACGTGGCTGATTACAGGAAACATCCCAATGTCAAAGGGTGGAATCAGGAACTAGTCGGACGGGGAAGAAAAGCTGGTGTGGCTATATAGTCACGAACCTGCCAGTGCTAGCCTGCAAGTTAAATTCAATCCAAAACTAGAGGCAGAAGCCCCAGCGTAGGGACCAGCATTGAGAGGAGGGAGACATGGGCAAGAAAGAGAAAAGACTAGAATGAGAGTGTCAGCTTAGTAGGTTGCAGACCCTTAGCAACTCATCTCACAGATAGGCTCAGGGCAGCAAGACTGCATCTGGTGGGAACATACCTTGTTAAGTACTAAGACCACCTAAGGGTCCTGGTGGGGGTAAGCCTGAACGTTAAAGGTCTTTAGCACATGTTTCCAAGCATGACTGTGTTAAAAAAATTTTTTTAATGTAGAAAAAGCAAAATCACCAGTTTATTTAGTGAGACCCTATGTCTACAGTTGAGTTATAAAATAAGACATATATGCCCTCATGGAGTTCACCTTCCAAAAGAGAAGAGAGACAATGAAGGGAAAAAAAGCAACCAAGATGTAAAATATTTAAAGTCCAATTATTTTAAGGGAAAAGGAAAAGGTGAGAGACATACTTTAGATTAGGTCTTCAGTGTGTTTCTGTGGAGGGCACATTTAAGTGGCAAACGAGGGAGGGAAGAGCAGACAAGGCAGGGGGAGAGTCTGTCTAAGTTCAGATGGAAAAAGATTGTGAGGCTCGAAGAAATGTAAGAAATGGGGGGCTGGAGCAGACAGGGTAAGGAAATACAGAGTAATATTGAGACATAAATAAGTGCTGTGTCATTCTGGGGTTGTAGACCAAAGCAAGGTTAAAACTTTTCCTTGAAATCAAAGTGTAAAGGAGACCCACTGTTGGGATGTGGTATGATCCTTTAAGTGGAGGAATCATTAGTTTTATTGTTAAGGTGCAATTGATAAATACGTAATTTCATGACAAATAGGTGCCACATAAAAGGTAAAGTTTTATTAAAATATCTCCATTTGTTTTTATTTTTACACATAAATAAGTGAGTGGGAACAAGAGAACTGTGATGGCAGTGTCAGTCTGTCCTAGCAGCATGTACTTTGAGGCTGCATGGAGGGTACACAGAGAGGAAAGGGGGAGACCCGTGAGAAGGCTGTGAACAGTTAAGCAAGGGACAAAGTGGGCAGCAGAGATAGGAAAAAGAGGGCAGATTAGAGATGCGTTTTGAAGACAAAGCCATCAGAGACTGTCCAGTGGAATCAAATCCACGTGGCACCTGAAGACCAGGGAAGAAGTAGAACTCCTCCAGTTCTGAGTTTAGCAGCTGGGTGAACAGAGATGCTGTGGACTGCAAAGAGTAAAAGCAGTTAGTGAATGACATGGCTCAGGATAGTCATCAAGGGCTGGATTCTGGCTCTTTTTCATGTGGTATACCCAAGTGGAAATAGAGACAATTTGATGGCTGAGTCTAGAACTCATGACCGGGTTGGTTCCTGGGAGCAAATCAATGTGCCCTGATCAAGAGAATTATGCATAGATTTCCATGCAAGCCACTTGCATTGCCTCTGCATCTATACTACTAGTTCAACAATAGCCTGTGCATTTCTACAGCACACTGTTTACATCTGTCTTGTCGTTAGCAAGTAAAGAGGTTAGAAGTAGAAAGAAAAATAATGAGACAAGAACCACCACAAAGAGACCGAATCCTCACAGCACTGTTCATGTTAGGAAAACACAAGAAACAAATCTCACCATCCATTAAGCTGAATAAACTATCACATATTCCTTAAATCAAACACAATATAGTATTTGAAAGATTGAATTGCCTTTTCAAATGGCTACTATATTTTATTTTATTTACATTTATTTTATTTTCTAGTAAGAAAAGATATCTATACTATATCATATGAGGGTAAGCATAAGATAAAACAGCAGATATTATATAAATCATGATGATTTTAGTTAGGGAAAGAAGAAATTGATGACCATACTGACAAAACTATAAATAACGCTGACACTAAAACGATGGTAGTTTGGGCATGGGACATCTGGGACAGTCTTACTTTCCTTTTCTTACTTCATGGTTTACCAAATTATTTTTACAATGAGAAACATTTTATATGTGTACACTTTTACTGTTAATTTTATAATAAGGAAGAGAGACAACACATTTTTGTACGAAGAACCAGCCAGGTAACAGCCCAGAAACTTCAGATTGTAACTGAAAGTCATGCTGACCGCCAGCCGCTCTGCTACCGCCATGATCACAATGTAGTGTGTGTTTATTCAGTCCAGGGCAACATTTTCCTTACACCTACTCTGGGCCAGCCTCTCACTGAATGATGAGGGGACACAGAGGAGTCCATCTTAGACCCTGACTTCTATATCCTTAGAAAGAAATCAACAGGCTTTCAACATGCAGTTATAGAAGATTTATATGAATTTGCTATGGCTACCATAACAATACACCAGAGGTGGTGTGGTTAAAACAATGAGAAATTATTTTCTCACAGTTACGAAAGCTGGAAGTCGAAGATCAAGTTCTGTCCCAAGGCAGCTGCTCATCTCTTGCTACGTCTTCTCATGGTCTTCCCTCGGCACATATCTATGTCCTAATCTCTGTTTTATGATGAGGGTGGTCAGGTACTAGTAGTGCTTCCCCTTAAGATTTCATCTTCTCAGAGGTCAGTCTCTAAATAAGGTCACATTCTAAGGTGTTAGGGTTTAAGACCTCCACATGAGTTTTGGGTTAAAGAGAAACAACACAATTTGGCCCCTATCCAAAAGCCACAAAATCTTAATGGTAGGATTTCAACCTATTTAGTGATTGACCATGGATGTCACAGATTCTTTGTAAAATGTGAACCGCATATTTGGAAGTACCTTAGATGTAATTAAAAATAATTCTATAAATAAAGGAAATTATTCACGCCTTCTTAGAAAGTAGGTGCTGTAGGACACCTTCACTTGTATTATTTACATTTAAGATGTAGAAAGAATAACCAAAATGTAATAAAGAAATTTTTCCTTCACACACCTTTATGACTTAGACAGGGAGTACTCAGAATAACATTTTTAGGGAATGAGTATACATTTATTACTATAATGGGGCTTTATAATCATGAACAAGTCCACAAGTCACTTTGTGGTATATGTAATAAGGTCAGTCAGGCTTAAATAAAATCAAGGATTAAAAAGCTGAAACCACTGGTAAATGTGAAAAATGTTTTTCCACACATCATGTTCATGAAATCTCTTCACTTTATTCAGGAATACTCAAAATCCACTTTGCTCGAAACTATCTTCCACACAGAAGTGCCTCAATGGGAGAAAAGGGGGAATCCCAGGGGAAGGAACTGTGCACGCACGTGACACAATGTAGCTACCCATGGTGACAAAAATTAAATTGAAAATGACTCTATGCTAAACTAAAAGCAGCACATGCCTTCTTGGCAAATTCAAAATAATGCTAGCAACGCATCCTCTTTAGCACAGATGCTAAAAGAATAGTCCCTCCCACACCTCTGCATTTTCTTTTTTTGGCCTGCACATTTACCTGGACGTTCGAAGACAGCCAGCAGTGCTGAAACATAATAGCAGTGTTTGCCTCCATATTGTCAGGTCCGGAAATGTCCAACAGACGTACAGTGCGTGTTTGTTCGTTCTGTCTCTGAAATCCATTGCCCTGTTGCTTCCTGCCTTTTCTGAATTTTACCCAGAGTTCCACTGGTAACATCCACCTCAGTCCTACATGTTAAATGCCTCGACCACAGAGCACCAATCAAGGGATCTGTTGGGGCTCAAGTCAGTCAGCGTTTCCTACACATCTAGTCACCGCGATTGATTCAAAAAAGAGCTCATAAATTAAGCAGCATCAAGGAGATATGAAAAGATTTTACCAAACATTCCCAAGGAGAAACTTCCCCTCTTATCCCTAGCAAGTGGATTAAGAAGCCTAGAATTAAAGCAATTATTTTGTTACATAGAAGGAAGAGCCTGGAGCTGTAACAGGTCAATAGATGGAGCTTCATGCTGAGGCCCCCACATGAACTCTTCACTTCTAGGTCTGATTACTCTGCGACTGTCCCCATGAGAGCTTGCGCTGGTTTGAGTTATGTTTTAGTTACTTGCAATCAAAAGATTTCTGACCAATTCAGATGGGAAAAAAAATGAATGAAAACCATAATAAACCAGGCATCCTGCCCCAGCAAGTGTACCAGGGAAAGACCATTATAAATGTGGGCACTACCAATGAGCTTATAATATATCATATATCAACCAAAGGGAAAATCCCCCTATATTCCCTTCAGAGATTCAGAAAAAAATCTACCTGAAATCCTAAGTCATACCTATTCTCTTGGGTTGTCAATTTTCAGTCAAATGG
The DNA here is from genome assembly GCA_004027595.1 of Dinomys branickii. NCBI lineage: Eukaryota > Metazoa > Chordata > Mammalia > Rodentia > Dinomyidae > Dinomys > Dinomys branickii. Next base: position 5,448 of record PVLD010032060.1, read on the forward strand.
ATGATTCACTTTTATAGATTCCTATCAGTAAATATCTAATTCCTGAAAAACTTCTCTTTCTCACCTTCCATCATCAATTCCTGTGCTTAATTATTATGACATAACTGAGCACATGTTTTTGCAAAGTTACAAACACGTTTACTTTATTAGAAGAAAAACAAGCTCTGCATTAGGGACTGAATATGTGGAATCTCATCAATTTGCACAATAATCCATGGGGAAGATTATAATGTCCTCACTTTATAAGTGATAAAAGGGAGGTTCAGAAAGGGTAGGTAGCGTGCTTAAAATTACACAGCAAGTAAATTGTAGAACTGAGATTCCTTCTCAGGTCTAGTTATTAAGCCTGTGCTTTTGAGTTGCTTATTAATTCATTAAATTGCATGTCACTGTAATAAACAATGAGGATGCAAAAGAGAAATATTACAAGTCTGTCTCCCTAAAGAGTTTATAGCCTTGGGAAGGAGAAATACTGGTGTATAGTTGAATCATCTTAAAACACAAAGATCGCCTTTACACAGCACTGCACAGAAGCTGAGTGGTAATGTAAAAGAGAGAGCTGGGGGGCAAAGGAAAGGCTACAGCAGGACGATTCTGGGAATTAAAGGATGAGGAAGCAACAAGCAAGGAGATATCAAGGCAAAACCCACAGCACCGGGAAAGAGGGAAGAAAGAAGAGAGAACGGGGAAGGAGAGAGGCAAGGAAGGAGGGGGAAGGAGGGAAGGGAGTGAGAGAGAAAAGAAAAGATGAAGAAGAGAAGGAAGGAAAAATATAGCCTCGAGTGTCTGGAGTATGGGGAAGAAGAAGAAAACGGAAATGAAAATGTAGTGGTCCACTACGTGATACAAGAGGCAGGGAAACGCTGATACTAACACACATTTTGCCCTATTTTTAGGTAGGTTTGGGGCCTGGAATGGGCTAAACTGGAGAGACTTTAAGTTGTGTCATTGCTCTATCGGTGTTATTTTTGTTTGTCTTTAATTTTGGCGCTGGGAATCAAACCCCGCATGCTCAGCAAGCGCTCCACTGCTGAGCCACACCCACCCCTCTCATTACTGCGCCAGGGGAGTAGGATAGTGAGACAGGGGCAAGAAACCAGGTCCTCAACAGAAACCATAGCGCCAAGGGAAGCCAAGCCCTCTCTCTGCAATGTGATCCGTGCTAGAATGACCTGTTGCCAACAAGGAGAAAATGCACTTCCCTTTGCAAAGGAGAGAAAAGGGAGGACAGAAAGAGACAGAGAGAGGCGCAGCGACGTAAAGACGCAGGGACATAGGCACCAACGCAGAGACCCAGAGACACAGGGCCACAAGAAGAGACACAGAGAGAAAGAGGTGGAGAGCAAAGGATCATCATATTGTATACGCTTATTGCCTGAACACTTGGAAAGCAAACTGCATGGTTTTGGAAAATATTGCTAAACGTGGAAGTTTTGAGGAATATTCAGCAATTACTGGAAATTTTCAAATGCAAGAGATTCTGCGGGTCATAAAAATGTCTAAGTCTGATATATTAGGTGGCAAAATAGATTCATTTAATTTAATTGCAGCAAAAATAGTCAACTGTTAATCCACCCATGTAGGCAAAGCTTTAGGGAGAGAAAGAACAATGGCAGGGTAGAGATGGCAAACTGCTTCCTGTGTTCTTCAATCTCATAAAATACACCCCTTTCTCTTTAGTATGGTTAAACCCAGTGACACAGTTTCCTAATTTAAAGGGTGACAATGGTAAATTTACAAAAATTTAAAATTATTATTCTGCTCTGTTTGCTGCCTTCATGGTTGAATGATAGCCTAGTAATCTTAGACACCAACATTTAACAATGTTTACTCTGGTGGGATTATAAATTCTCACAGATAGAGAACGTAAGTTATAAACTGGTAAGTGCCACAGATGCAGTGTATTCCTGGAAATTAATTAGATAAGAACACCATGCTTTAAGAAATAAGTAAAAAATGTTCAATATTTTTATCATATGAGGCCAGCTTTTAAAATCTCCAGTAGTGCTACAGGATTATTTTCACAGTGGGACATGAAGAAGCAGTTAAGAGTGGAAGTTGTGGAACCAGATTTTGTGGCACAATCCCTGTCTGATTGCTTGCTGACTAAGTGGCCATTAGTATTTTCCTTATTTTTAAAATAAAAAAAAATCAGCACAACATAGGATTTTTTGAGAATTAAATGAGATTTTCATGCAATCAATGCTTCATGAATACACCATCCTATACCAATATGTTGATTCTTCCTCCACAAAAGGATTTACACTCTGTGGGAGATAAATGAACAGAATATCATCTCATGGTTATGAAGAGTTCACTGTGATGAGAAATGTGAAAACATGAGCAGACAGTAATTCATTTCAATAAACACTTTTCACCTGTCTTTTAGACACAAGGCATTGTCTTGGATACTGGAGGGAAAGAGTGTACACTAAATTTATAACTCGTTACATTATTGCATGTATTATTATACAAACTCAATAAAACATGTTTTGGAAACAGTGTCCTGGGTTACTGGGTTCTCCATCACTGTGACAAAACGCCTGAGACAATCAGCTCTAAAAGGAGGAAACTTCACTTTGACTCTTGGTTTACAAAGTTTCAGTCTATGGTTGTTTGGCCATGTTGCTTTAGGCCTGTTTGTCACTGTACATCATGAGATGAGGGAGATACATGGCAGAGAAGACTGCTCACTTCATGGGAGCCAGAACGCAACCAGAGAAACAGGAAAGGGCCAGGTTTTTAATATTCCCTCTGAGGGGCAAGCTCCCCATCACCTAACCTCCTCCACTAGGCTCCACCTCCTAAAGGGTCTACCATCTTCCAACAGGGCCACAAGCTGGGAGTTGAGCCTCTGACATGTGGAACTTTGAGGGGATATTTGAGACCCACTATAGCAAGCTTGGAGATGTTATTGCCAGTGGATGCAAGAGAAGTTCAAGAAGAACCTTGTGGAAAGGTACAAGATCATCTGTACCTCTACAGATACTGTGAAAGGGAACAGAAACTGCTCAAATAGGATGGAACAACTGGGGTGAAGGAGGGGAGAGGAAAAAGAAAGAAGGAAGAGAAAAAAATATGTATGTATATACACAGGACAACTAGGATAATTGTACTACTACTATCTGTTAGTTAATTGACAGGAACTGTTCATGTGTAATTGTTTGATCAATCTTGCATGCCTATGCTTGGTTATATGTGCAACCATTTTGAAAATGACACTGTGTCATATTAACAACCGTTGCTAATATCTTATCACCAAGGACTTCCGGGAAGATGGCGACCAGGTGAGCGGCAGAGGGAAACTCTCCCAGAGACCAATCCTTTGCACGTGGGTGCCGGTTGGCGGATGCGAAATTCCAACTGATCGTGTTGCTCTCCGCAGCCTGAGCATTAAAGGGTCGGCTGGATAAGCCACAGCGAGAAGTGGGTGGGTCCTGAGAGCTGGGCGCCCCAGGCGATTGGAGCTGCGCTTGGGCCGCAGCTCGGCTGAATCCACATACAACCGAGAGCGATTGCAGTGGGACGGGCCCTCCCAGCTCCTGAACCCGATCAGCTCGGAGGCGGCTGTAGCCAGGATCTGTTGGAGGCTGCACAGCAGAGCAAACTCAGAGAATGCGCTCCGCGGGCAGACTGCGCCAATCTGGGCAGTGGTCAGGGATCCCGCTCAGAGCAGCCGGTGCAGCGGAAACTGGGGCAGCTGCAGTTGGCGGCCCCTGCAAGAAAGCCGAGGAGGCAGAAAAGCGCCAGGGAGTGCCAGGATCTCCTGCCGGCACGGATCTCAGAACAGGTGAGCCGAGTGAACACCGCAGCAGGATTTCTGAGTCGGGAAGAAGCTCAATCCAGGGAGATACATCTGAGCGGCATTCCTGTCTGCACGATCCCAGGGTGAGTTGATTGGGCACCCTGACCGGTTTTTTTTTTTTGAGTCGGGAAGAAGCTCCGCCCAGCGAGGGACATCTGAGCAGTTTACTGACTGCAGGATCCCCGGATCAGAAGAGCTGGCTGGGCACCCCGACGGGATTTGTGAAGAGGGGAGGAGCTCCACCCAGAGAGGAACACCTGAGTGGCCCCCTGCCTGCAAGGTCCCTGAGGTGGCAAGCTGTTTATGCACCCCAGCCAGGTCTCGGGGTAGGGAATACAAGCGGAAATCTCAGCAGACAGCTTAAGGGACATTCTCCCAAAGAGAAGGAATCATTGGAGCAGCCTCTGTAGCAGACCTTTGACTGCTGAACTGCCTGAGGAATTTATAGCTCCACATTTTTAATCTGATACCCAAAAATGGGAAAACAGAGGAACAAAACTCAGTCTCAAAAATCAACCACACCCAGAACAAGTTTTGAATGTGAGGATACAAGGGAACGAGGAAGCCACATACTTGTAAGTTATGAAACGATTGCATCCGAAATGAAACAACTCCAACAGGCCATATAGAGCTCAAAGCAGAAATAAGCCACATACCTGCAATGATTGCTCAGACAAAAAACGAGCTGAAAACAATGCTGGAAGAAATATTCCATACACATAGAGAAGAAATAGATAAAAGACTAGAAGAAAATAGGAAACAAATGGAAACGTTACAAGAGCAATTTAGGAATGAATTACCAAGAATGAAACAGGTCCAAAGAGAATGCCAGGATTTGAAAACTTACACAGAAAGCTTGCAAAACCGCTTAAATGAAACTGAAGATAGAATTTCAGAACTTGAAGGCAGCATGGCAGCTTATGAGCGTGAAAGAAAGAATCTCATAATATCATCAAAGGCACAAGAAAAGTCAATCCAACAGCTCCGAGATGAGGCAAAACGTAACAATATTCGAGTTATAGGAGTGTGTGAAACAGCAGGAGACCACACAAACGATATAAAAAGAATATTTGATGAAATAATAGCAGAAAATTTCCCAAACAAGGTAAAAGATACTGAAGTTCAGTTCATCGAGGCATATAGAACCCCAACGATCCATAACCCAAAGAAAAACACACACAGGCATATAATAGTCAAGATCCCAGATATCCAGCAAAAGAACACAATATTAAAAGCTGCTAGAGAAATGAAACAGATCACCTATAAAAGAAAACCCATCAGAATCACAGCAGACTTCTCAAAGGAAACCATGAAATCAAAAAGGGCTTGGAGCGAGATACTACAGATTCTGAGACAAAACAACTTCCAACCAAGACTGATGTATCCTGCAAAACTATCTCTCAAATTCAATGGAGAAATAAAATATTTCCATGACAACGAAAAACTGAAGAACTTCATGAGTGCCAAACCAGCATTGCAAACAGCACTAAAAGATACTCTAGACAGAGAAAAAAGAGACCACAATTCCAAGAACAACAACAGAAATAACTCCCTAAACAGAACAAGCAAGTAAACAGTCAGCGAAAGAAGAAAAACAGCAAGTAAATAACATGACTAGAATAAGCCAACATATAACCATGATAACCATTAATGTAAATGGCCTCAAATCAAAAGTCAAAAGGAAAAGATTGGAAGACTGGATTAAGGAACACAATCCAACGATATGCTGTATACAGGAAACATATTTTACTCAAAAGGAAATCCACAGGCTGAAAGTTAAAGGTTGCAAAACAATTCTCCATGCAACAGGTCCCCAGAAAAAAGCAGGGGTAGCTATTATGTTTGCAAACAATGTAAACTTCAAACCAAAAACAATCAAAAGAGATAAAGAAGGCCACTACATACTAGTTAGGGGAAAGCTGCAAGAAGAAGAGGTTACAATCCTAAACATTTATGCACCAAATCATGAAGCACTTAACTTTACAAGTCAAATCTTAAAAGACGTAAAAAATCAAATAACTAATAACACTATTGTAATAGGGAACCTAAACACACCTCTGACGCAAAGAGACAGGTCAACCAGACAGAAACTCAGCAAAGAAATAACAGAACTGAACCAAAAGTGTGAACAAATGGACTTAGTAGATGTATACAGAGTGTTCCACCCCACAGTATCAGAATACACATTTTTTTCAGGCGCACATGGGTCTTTCTCCAAAATAGACCACATTCTAGCCCATAGAGCATATCTACCTAAATGCAAAAGAATTGAAATTATCCCATGCATATTATCTGACCACAGTGCAATAAAATTGGAAATTCATGACAAAGAGAACTCCAAAAACCACATAAACACGTGGAAATTAGACAACAACCTCCTGAATAACCAATGGGTCACACAAGAAGTTAAAGAAGAACTTAAAAATTACCTACAAATAAATGAAAACACAAGTACAACCTACCAGAATCTGTGGGATGCAATGAAAGCAGTCCTCAGAGGGAAATTTATAGCAATGAAATCATATACAAAGAAAATAGAAAGAGAGCAAATGAATAACCTAATGATACACCTCAAACTCTTAGAAAAAGAGCAATAAGCCAAACCAAGAGCCCAAAGAAGGCAGGAGATTATAAAACTCAGGGCAGAAATTAATGCAATTGAGATGAAGAAAACTCTACAAAAAATGAGTGAATCAAAGAGTTGGTTCTTCGAAAGAATAAATAAAATTGATAAACCCCTAGCCAGCTTTATCAAAAAAAGAAGGGAAAGATCCCAAATTCATGCAATAAGGAATGAAAAGGATGAAGGCACTACAGATCCAAAAGAAATACAAAAGATCAGTAATACCTACTTTGAAAATCTGTATTCCCATAGGATAAAAAATTCCGAAGAAATGGACAGATTCCTAGAAAGGTACAAATTGCCAAAATTGAATCAGGAAGACGTAAAAATCTTGAACAACCCAATATCAATTAATGAGATTGAAAGCGTCATTAAAAACTTACCAACAAAGAAAAGCCCAGGCCCTGATGGTTTCACAGCAGAATTCTATAAAACATTCAGAGAAGATCTAATGCGAACACTCCTCAAACTCTTCAATGAAATCAAAAAGGAAGCAACTCTCCCCAACAGATTTCTGGAGGCAAGTATTATACTGGTACCAAAACCAGAGAGAGACCCAACCAAGAAAGAGAGCTACAGGCCAATCTCGCTAATGAACATAGATGCAAAGATACTCAACAAAATACTGGCAAATAGATTACAGTGAATCATAAGGAAAATTATACAGCACGACCAGGTAGGATTCATTCCAGGAATGCAGGGATGGTTCAATATTCGCAAATCAATTAATGTAATACACTATATTAATACAGTCAAAGACAAAAACCACATGATCATCTCAATAGATGCAGAGAAGGCTTTCGATAAAGTCCACCATACATTCATGTTAAAAACCTTAGAAAAAATAGGAATAGATGGCCTCTTCCTCAATCTGATCAAAGCCATCTACAACAAACCAACAGCCAACATCATACTAAATGGACATAAACTGAAAACTTTCACTTTATTTTTTTTTTTATTTTTTTTATTTTTTTGCGGTACTGGGGATCGAACTCAGGACCCTGCGCTTGCTAGGCAAGCGCTTATTCCACTGAGCTATATCCCCAGCCCTAAAACTTTCACTTTAAAGTCAGGAACAAGACAAGGATGTCCATTGTCACCACTCCTATTCAACATAGTTCTGGAAGCACTAGCCAGAGCAATCAGACAAGAGAGAGAAATAAAAGGAATAAGGATAGGAAAGGAAGAAGTCAAACTATCACTATTTGCAGACGACATGATACTATACATGGAGGGCCCCAAAAACTCCACAAGAAAACTCCTGGAATTAATTGACAAATTCGGCAGCGTAGCCAGATACAAAGTCAACACCCAAAAATCAATAGCATTCCTATACACGAACAACAAACAGACTGAGAGAGAAATTGAGGAAACCATATCCTTTACAATAGCAACCAAGAAATTGAAATACTTAGGAATCAATCTAACAAAGAATGTGAAAGATTTATTCAGTGAAAACTACAGTACTCTGAAAAAGGAGATTGAAGAGGATTTCAATAAATGGAAAAACATACCCTGCTCATGGTTAGGAACAACTAACATTGTAAAAATGGCCATACTACCGAAACTGTTGTACAGATTCAGTGAAATTCCCATTAAACTACCGTTAGCATACCTCAAAGTTCTAGAGCAAATATGCCTCAAATTGATCTGGAACCAGAAGAGACCCAGAATAGCAAAAGCAATCCTGGGCAATAAGGACAAGTCAGGTGGAATCACAATCCCTGACCTGAAATTATACTACAAAGCTACTGTAGTAAAATCCACCTGGTACTGGCTAAAAACAGACCTGAGGATCAATGGGACAGACTGGAAGATGCAACCACAACGAAAAACACACTCAGCCACCTAGTATTTGACAAAGAGGCCAACCAAACTCACTGGAAAAAGGATCACCTGTTTAATAAATGGTGCTGGAAAAACTGGCTTACCTCTTGCCAAAAACTGAAAATAGACCCAAGTCTATCACCATGCACCAAACTCAGGTCAAAATGGATCACAGACCTCAACATTAAAACAGAAACTCCAAATCTATTGGAAGAGAAAGTAGGTAAAAATCTTGAAGACATAGGAGTAGGCAGAGAGTTCATGAACAAAAATGAAACTGCAAGGGAAACACTCCAAAGAATCAATAATCTCGACCTCATCCCACTGAAAAGTTTTTGTACATCTAAAGAAATCACCAGCAAAGTAAAAAGAAAACCCACAAATTGGGAAAAAATCCTAGCTGGCTGTCCTTCAGACAAAGGTCTTCTATCTAGAACATACAAAGAATTAAAAAACATGTACCTGTCCAAATTCAAAGACCCAATCCAGAGATGGGCATCTGAGATGAATACACACTTCTCAGATAAAGAAATACAAATGGCAAATAAGTATATGAGAAAATGTTCCACATCCTTAGTCATTCGAGAAATGCAAATAAAAACAACATCGAGATTTCATCTCACCCCAGTAAGACTGGCCAATATGAAAAAGTCATCCAATAACAAATGCTGGTGAGGCTGTGGAGAAATAGGGACTCTATTACACTGCTGGTGGGAATGCAGACTGGTGCAACCACTGTGGAGAGCCGTTTGGAGATTTCTCAGCAAACTAGGTCTAGAGGTTCCATTCAAACCAGCTATTCCCCTTCTGGGTATTTTCCCAGAAGATCTGAAAACATCATATCACTCTCATATATGTGCACTCATGTTTATAGCAGCGCAATTTGTAATAGCTAAAGTGTGGAAGCAACCCAAGTGCCCATCCACAGAAGACTGGATTAAAAAATTGTGGCATTTTTATATAATGGAATATTATTCAGCTATAAAGGAAGACAGTTTTGGGGACTTTGTAGGCAAGTGGTCAAAACTGGAGTCCATACTCATAAGTGAAATAAATCAGTGGTACATGTGCAGGCAATGTATTGTATCACTGGTGCAGGAACCTGAGGGTGGGAATATAAACTAAGAGACATGAAGGAAATCTGTTCAAAAACAAAGAGCGGATGGGACGAGGGAAAGGAGAAAAGAAAGAGACAAAAATGTATGTATGTATATATGAATATACATATATGCAGGAGGGCTAACATGGTTCTACTATTGTATTATATCACTTAATGCTAAGGAATAATTGATGATGGGTTATTTGATCAATCTTGTATGTCTGTATGTGTTATCCTGAACACACACTTCGAAGATATCAA
>PVLD010032061.1:0-15062 GCA_004027595.1 Dinomys branickii
AGGAAGTCCCTCGACACTGGCAGTGCTGTTAGGTGTCTCTCCAGAATGCCTGCTTGTTTCAGGCACTGACAATGTCTTTCCTGAAGGCTTGCTCTCTTTGGTTAAGGTAATGCCTTGTTGTCCACCTGAGGTAGCAGTGTGAGAGGAGAGGTGATTGAGAGCAGCCCCCTGTGTTACTGAATTGCTAGGCAGGGTGGGATGTCCATTCTGATTCTGAATACCAGAGCCAGCTGCCTGGAGATGCTGGGAAGGCCCAGTGGAAGAGAGAGGTCGTTCACCATTAGGACCTGCCAAATGTGAACTCTGACCTTTGTGAAGCCCCTAAAAAGAAAGAAAAATGGTTTAAATCTCATATTAACAGAACTCAGAAGTAAATACAGAATTAAAATATTAAAAAGCAAAGCCATGAAGAACAAACATCCAACTGTATACGGTATTTTGACCTAATTCCTAAAGTTATCCCAAAGTAACTATAATCAGCTAATGTATGTTTTCCTTTATTAGTGGGGCTTAAATTGATATGAGGCACTAAAAATTCTAAATGATGTTCTAAATTACATATTTTTAAAAACTTTTATCAGTACATGTTTGCAATACTTGATTACATTCATCAGTTTGTACTATACATGTTCATTCTTTTCATTCCCTTCCCCTCCCATCCCTCCCTGTTACCTCCAACTCCTGTTCGCCTTTCCATTTGCAAAAGTTCTATTTCAATTTATTCTTCAATTCTCTCCATTCCTAAAAATCCTTTTTCTTTTCTTCCCTCCCCTCACCCTCTATCTCTTGCTCCTCTTTCCATTTGAAAAAGATCTTCCTACTTCCTATTATCTACTATTTTAAAAATATATATTTTTCAACTGAGTGTGGTGATGCACACCTGTAATCCCACCACTGGGGAGGCTGAGGCAGGAGGATCATTGCAAGTTTGAGACCAGCCTGAGTTACAAAAGTGAGAGTTCAAGGCCAGTCTAAACTCCATAGTGAGATCCCTATCTCAAAAAGACCAAAAACAAAAAAAACAAAACAAAAAACAAAACAAAAAAGTAAAAAATACGTGTTTTCATTTGTGAAAATCAGACAATGGATAGACATATATCAATAAGTAGAGCCATGACCACAGACCGACTCACTATTTTGCAATATATTAACAAACTAATACAGAAAGTGAATTAGTTAGATCATTAAAGTATATTCTTTCCTAATACTCAAATACTATTAAAGCATCTATGCTCAAATAAGGGCAAAACTTTACTATCTATGAAAATATTACAAGGAAAGTCTTCCATCTATCCACACATTTTTAAAATGTTCTAAGTTTCTACAGATGATTTAGGGATAAACTGAATTTTTTATCAACTTAATTTAAAAACTTAGGAAAGTATTCTGCTACTGTTCAATCAATCTGAAAGGGTAGTATACTAAAGTTAATACATATTTTAAGTCCAGAGGATGGTTACTCAGGGCATTTAATGGACTGAAAATAAGATAAATGGAAATAAAATATATAATTTTTACCTGAAAATTGCTCCCAATGTCACAAAAACATTAAGAATATTTTAATTCATTTTACCGACAAAATTAAACAAGATGGCTAACTTTTTAGCAACACTGATCAACAATGAAATTGTGAAACATTAATTTAAAAGTTTACAAAGTGTTATAATTTCACATTAAAACCAGTAATTTGTATGGCATTTATAATATTATCATAATTACATATTATACATTTTAATCTATATTCCCAATAATAAATGGAACTCCACCCTGAAAAAAATTCAGGGCTATTACATTTTGAGTTGAGAATTACTTCACTAGCAAGCTTAGAAGCCTTTCTGGAAGGTGAAATCTTTCAAAAAATCTTCCAGTGATAAGCTATAAAGAAATAAAACTTTAGCTGAAAACATGGTATTTACATACTACTGAATTTAATCATTGAGTTAAAATCTGCTAGCATGTCCCTAAAACCAGTTTCCAAAGCTGAAAATCTTAAATTAATGGCATGTTCCTATTCAACAAACATCTCTACCTAAAAAACTAGGAACGTTCCAAGTTGACAGACATCAGCAAGTGCAATCAGTTAAAAGAAATGTTACATTACATGGAAACTGCTTATAAAGAGAAAAGATGGCATATTATAAACATATCAATATCTAAATATCATCCAAGAAAATTTGGGTGAGTGAGCCAAAATTTCACTTACCGTTAACTATTTAACTCACAGATTGATCATTTAACAAACATACTAATCAGTATATTATAGTCCCAATAAACATTTATGACAAAGTAACCATTTTATTATATCTTCTCTATCTGAAATTCAAGGTATTTTAAGCTGTAAGTTCAGTGTACTTATTCAAGAATCACCTGTAATTCATATAATTTTACTTTCATAAATTAAAGTGGTATGTTTTAGACCACAAGCAAATTCTTAATAAATTCATTCAAAACTACAATGTAAGTTAGTAGCAGACCTATAAGTCCTCCTATCACCAAAAGCTCAGTGTATATACCATAGGTGCATCAACAGTTTTTTTATAACAACTTCAAAGATATATTTGAAAAGGTTTATATGAGATGGTATTTTAAAAGCCTGTATAATTAGAATCTATAATAGTAATATCAGAGATTCAGCCATAGTGATACGCAGCAACTTCATTTGAGAAACTTTAGACCTAGAATGAGTTTAACAGAAATATTAGACAAATTTCTCAATTTTATTACCTAAACTGTAAAACTCCTACAGATACTGGCCTTGAGGAGCCTGTAAATAAAGACGGGCTCTCTGCCACTCAGTATTCAGCTACCTACAAAAGCCCTGTGGCCTGCAAACTGAGGTTTTAAATAATATTAACAGTAACTACAACAATAATAACAGTGGTGGCTAGGGATTGAACCCAGGGCCTTCACACTGAATTACGTCCCCAGACTCTTTTTATTTTTATAATTTTGAGTCACAAGCTTGCTAAGTCGCTCAGTTGTCCAGGCTGGGCTCAAACCTTCAACTTAGTTTCCTCAACTACTGGAATTTACAGGGGTGTGTCACTATACCTACATTAGAATTGTGTTTTTAAAAGGTAGCAAATTTGCAAAACAGGTTGAAGACTATGAAAATTTCAGCCACTAAGTCAGCCAGGGAATTAGATGGGAAGAAAGTAATACAAATATATCTCATAACCACAACAAAGACTCTCATTTGCTAACTGTCAATTACATCTTAGAACTTTAATAGGCATTTTAACAAAAATCTTGTATCATCTCTTTAACAATCCTTTAATGTTTAAAGACAATAAATCCCCAGTCATTACCTTTTTATCTAATTCTAACCACTCTTCCCTTTCTACTTCGTACATTTATCCTGCTCTACTATAGTTTCCTATTAGTTTCATTGTTAATTTCTCTCATTTGAAATTAAAACAAAACATTCCAAACAACTCCTAATTCTACTTTCCGTTCAGCTACACATGGCATGTACAGCACACATGATTGTAAGTGTCTATGTTGGAACTGTCATTGTCTGTATTTACTGCTTCTAGTTTTTCTCCTCCCATTTCATTTTGTTTGTTTATGTTTTTTGGTTTTTTGAGACAAGGTCTAGCTATGTAGTTGAGGCTAGCCTTGAACTCATGCTAATCCTCCTGCCTCAACCTCTTAAGTTCTGAGATTACAGGTGTGCACCACCAAGCCAGGCTATCCCTTTCATCTTTAATTAACTACAATTAGACTTCTATCCCTCAAAATCCACTGAAATTGCTCTTCTCCAAAGTGTGGCAAATCTTTTCTGGGAAGGGTCAGACAGCAAATATTTAGGCTTTGCAGGTCACAGAGTATTATCACACATTTGTTTTAAATAACTAAAAAAATGCACAAATAATCCTTAATTTTTTTAAAAAATGCTTAATTTTTTAAAACATTCACTGGTTATAAAAAAAAAAAAAATCCACAGGTCACGGGGTATATTTTGCCTGTATCCTGTAGTTTTCCTAGCCCTAGCAATGTCACCAAATACCTCAGATGATCACTACCTCTAAGCACTGATATACAATTTGATCATGCCCTCTTCCTTAGAATATTGTCTTCATTTGGCTTTCAGGGTATCACTCACAGATCAATCCTTCTCTATTCTTCTTTGCTAGTCCCTCAATTTCCTGGCCTATTATCTCCCAAGGCTCAATCTCAAATTCGATACTTTTCTTAAATCTGTTCTCACCCCTTGGTGATCCAACCCAGTCTCATCTATCCCTTTTGTCTGTCAAACTAGCTCGGACTCCTCTTTCTCATGCCTCACTCTATCAGATAAGCCTTTCAAATAAACCCAGACACTGACCACTACCTGCTGCAAAAATGACTATTTTACTTACAATGCCAATATAAAATAACAGTGGGTTTTGGGGGGATTCTATGATCTTTTTCCTTCTTTTGCAAATGTGTTGGATTATCTGTGTGTGAAAATTTTACAAAAGAAAATATACTCCTATAATATACACTGAATCACAACATATTACATTATACTACTACAAAATTCTTATTAAAAAATGGTTCATCAAACGCTTCTTGTCTCAAAATTTATAAAATGAAATAAAGACAAACTATTATGTAAAAAACCAACACCACAGCTAATCCTTCCATTACCTGAGTGGAGTTAGATAGTTGGTTTTTCCACGGCTCCTCTGCGCTGCTGGTCAGGTTTGTGCGGTTATGAGGTAGAGTGAGTGCGTTTCGCTGCAGGTAAGGCACGTTTCCATTACTTCCACTTCCTGTTATGTGATTATTGCCTATCAAAATAGTGTCTGTACTTCCCAGTGTTCTTGATGTGCTACAAGGAATATGGCCTGCAGAAAAGGGTCCATTGGCCAAAGGCTGCCCAGGGCAGGCAGGGCGGACTGCAGGCTGAGAGACGCTAGGCACTCTGGTCAGAGCGAGATGTGGCTGCTGGCCAGAGCCTGAGTTTGTAGGCAGTGATGAGTCAGCTGTTGGCCCATTAAGAATACCAGTAGATCGTACCTGTGCAGCTCCTGTTTGTCTCATCTATCAAAAACACATGTAAGGTAAATGCTGTTTGTGTAGTCCACAGGGGAAAGAGTCAGGAAATCTGATGTGACCCAAACATTTAATTTCTCTGGGTTGAAAACTACCAACTTTAAAAATAAGAAACTATGCTTGTTGACTTTTAGATAAGAGTTTCTAGAAAAATATAAATGTTTCATTTTAAAGAAACATCCCATTAATAAGAACAAGATAAAGCAGCTAACGATTACAAAAAACTCTGAAACTCATATGACTTTTTCCTAACCGTAAAGAAGGGACCTCAAACTTTCATTCTGTAAGATGTATGCCAGATCTTCCAAACTAAAATAAGCCCTACAAAGCCTTACCTCAGTTTAAGATAGCTTATGAAGTACTAAATAATTTAAATAAACCATTATCATATAAATAAATAATAAAATGAAAAGTCTGTTCATAATTAAGTCTCTAGCAGTTTCTTTCTAAAATACTATTACCGGTATTTTAAGAAGCACAATAACAAAATGTAGGGAAAAAGTGCTATACACACTTGGTGTTGTTGCATTAAGACGAACTGACTTTCCAGCTGTTCTAGCATCAGTTTCTGTGCTGGACTTAAATTATTTCTATTTGCGCGGAGCTGTTCCAAGTGCTAGAAGAAGAAAAAAGGAGAATATAGTCAAAGGCATATCTAAGAAACAAACTATTCTTAGCAACCATTTTCTGAAATAATTAAGATAAATTCTGAAGTACTATCTGATCAAAGATACTGATTTCTGACAAACAATCATTAATCTCAGGATAAAACCCTTTAAAACACTCGAGAAATCTGAGTAAGAACTGAGCATTTATGTGAGCAAGGCTTACTGTAATGTGATCTTTGAAAGAGATGGGCATCAAATTCTACAACATATTTTTTACAATTTTCACACAGAAATCTCTTCAAATTTAAAAATTCATTATGACAAGTATGCTTTAAGTAGCACTGCTTAGAATAGGAAAAGCCTGCAGATAACCTGATGTCCAAAATTGATAATCCAATAAATAATAGCATCCAATAAATGTGATATAACCATAAAGCAAGTTCTTTATATACTGACACAAAATGTTCTATAAAATACATGAAAAGCATAAAAAAGACCGCCCTACCTGTGAAAGACATCTTCTAAGACCCCCAGTGGATGCCTAAATCCACAGATACACTAGATCTAAAATTTAATGCCTTTTCCATCCTAACTAAGCTGCACACTGTGGCTATGCTTTTTGAGGTGTGATAGTAAAACTTGCACTCTTTCTTTCTTTGGTTCATTACAAGTTCACCAATAAGACATGTGTTCTTATAGAGCTTAGTAACTTCAGCATATGATTTCTTTCTTTTCTTGTTAAGTAGGGAGCTTTCATCTTTTCACTTAAAGGAAGCTCTCTATGGCTCTGGCATATCCAAATTGCCATCAAACCACTCTTGTGCTTTGGGGCTATTAAGTAAAATAAGAGTTATCTGATCACAAGCAATTTAATATTTCAACAGTTGTTTTGATTAATGACATGGCTACTATGTGGCTAAGGGGCAACTAGTATGTACAACTGAGTATGGTGAACAAGGAAATGATTCATGTGCCTGGTGGGATGGCATGGGATTTTTATCATGTCACTCACAATGATGCGATTTAAAACTTATCCATTTTTTATTTCTGAAATTTTTCATTGAAATTTTTAGACCACAGCTGACTGTAGATAACTAAAACTGCAAGAAAGTAAAATTACAGATAAAGGGTAAACTAATTGCATATAGTATTTTGTCATTTGTAGTGAAAGACAAAGATAATACATGAGAAAGGGTGAGCAAATTTGCTTATCTGTGCACAAAATACCTCTGCAAAGACAGATAAGAAACTTACTACCGGCTGACTGTTGGAAGGGACACTGAGTGGGTAAAGGAAGGACTTGGAAGGAGACTTCATCCTTACACTGTACTCTGTATTTATACCTGACACAATTTCAATCATGTGAATGTATTATTTGTTTTTTTAAAAAAAGAAACGAAAAACAAGCAAAAAATAAGAATGAATGATTTCCATTATTCTGGTAAATATGGGTTCATTTTACTTATGTAAACATTGAGTCTAATGCCATTCAGATTTAGGAATTAGTAGTTAAAGAACTTAAAGCTTACTACCTTTATTCCTTTCTAATAGAAGAAATATTTTGTCAAAAGTTTATCTTACATACCTGTAATTTCTGTGGTGTCAAACACCATGAATGAGCTTGTTGCTGTACTGGAGGATGTGACACAGCCGGGCCACCACTCCAATTATCAGAAGTATTCTGAGGAAATTGATTAAAAAATTTTAAATAATACTTGATTAAAAACACAGAGTTAACAATAATGACTAATGGAGACCAAATGACTATGAATTGGATTATTTATATATATGAAAAAATATTATAACACTACATTCCTTTTAAAAATTTTACATGCATCAACTTGGAAATCATAAGTTTAAAAAAAACTAATAAGCCACCCAAAAAGGCCCACCCCTAAACTATGGCCCAAATGGCTAGCCTAAGTATCACTGTCCACTAGAGCCAACATTAAATTTATTTCAATGTCAGTAAAAAGTGATGATGAAAAGTGTGCTGAGATCTTAACGGCAGGGAAATGAATAAAATGATTTGATGAATGCAAACTTAACCCTACTTTCTATAGTTAATATGATTCTAAGATTTGGGATGGAAAAACTCAAACCTTTCACTCTTTGATGTCCACAGATTTAAAGTAAAGGACAGGAAATGCTCAAGCTGCACAAGTTCAGGGCAGCTGGGTCTTCTTTTTTGATTT
Organism: Dinomys branickii; assembly: GCA_004027595.1. Taxonomy (NCBI): domain Eukaryota; kingdom Metazoa; phylum Chordata; class Mammalia; order Rodentia; family Dinomyidae; genus Dinomys; species Dinomys branickii. Next base: position 7,844 of record PVLD010032061.1, read on the forward strand.
GGATTTTCTATTTCTCTAAAACATATACCTTTGTTGGACTAGATGTTCTTTTCCTCTTGGCAGGACTGGACAGGTCATCTACTTGGCTAGAAGGAATCATGTGTAGTGGCAAGGATTGCTGTGAAATTGGTGTTTGACTGAGGCCTAATACAGGTTCAGTATTTGGATGATGAGGTTTACATGCCTAAGAATCACAGAAGGAAGACAAAAATAGGGTTCTATATATTCTTAATTCATTCCTTCAAATCATAAAACTTTACAAGGTACATGTTTTTCAAAGCTATGTGGACATCGCTGATTACAGTTATTGAAAATAAAAATAAAATGAATCATCAACGGAGGAATGTGTACCTTCCTTTGAAAAACTTGCCTTAAAAAGTAAATAAACCACTGCAGCATTAAGAAATCTTCAAAATCATGAAAATGCACAAAGGTTCTAAGTTGGTACCCCAAAATTTCTTCCCATATCAGAGGGAATTTTATTTTGATCTCGATTCCCTTAGCAATTAAACCAAAAGGCTTTCATTAATAAAAGCCTCCTGTGCTTATAAAATAAGCTTGACTACTACAGATTGAAAAGAACCCTTAAAGCTGGGCACCTGCAGAACATAACCCAACTTCTCACCTGCTGTGCTGTGTTCATGGCACCCTGCCTGGAGGTAAGCTCTGCGGGAATTGGTAGGCTCCATGCCTCCTCAATACTAGGAAGTAATTTAGTTTTATTCTGTAGACTACTTTGTGGAAGGTTACACAACTGAGCCTAGGAAAAATTATGTAAAAAGCAAATTTAACACAAGCCTAATTGAGTAAGAGCAAGTCCACTAAATCTTCGTAAATGGTATAACTAAATGTTTCTTAAAGAAAATAGATTCTAAATTTGGGGCTTTAGAAAGATACTAAGTATAAAGAGGGTAACCGGAATATAACCTTTGTGAGAATCAAAACAAAGCTGAGCTCTGTTTTCAGAGTTCTCATAGCTGTCTTCTTATGAAACTCCAAGCAAGAGTGAAAGACAGTGTTTGTGTTCTTTTCTTTAAAATGCTATGGCAACTTAAAAAATGTAGACAGTACATAGAAAAAAATTATGTAAATTAATATGTATCAACAGCGTAAATGTGCAAAAGAGCATCTCTTAAAATATTGCTTATCTTACTTAAAATGAAAAGTGAAATAATATTACAAGCTATGATATGTTTACAAAATATGGAAACAGATTATAGACATCAAAACACAACTACACAAACTTTCTAGCCACCCTCCTCCTGCCTGAGTGTCCTGGGGAAATATGTGGCTTTAAAAAACTGTTATTTAAAAATTTTACCTGCAAATACTTAATTCTTGCTGCAAGTGCAGAGGTATTACTACAACTTTTGCTTCTAGTTGCATTTAAGTAGCATTTAATGGCATCCTGAGGCTGGTTGCAGGATTCATACAGAGTGCCTAGATCCATCCAGGCTGCAGCATGGCCATGGTCCAATTGTACAGCACAAATATAGGCCTGTAAAGCATCCATAGGCTGATTTTGCTGTTGGTATAGCACACTACGAAGACATATTAAGGAAAAATTAAGTCAAATAAGAACAGCTTAGGTTCATAACATTATTTTAACTACAAAGTATGTTACATGTGATACAACAATCTTTGTATATCAATTAAATTACCATTACTTTTACATAAAGTCTTACCCTATTGAACACCATGTATCTGCACTTGCTTCTGATTTATCGATAGACTGCCTGTAAGATATAAAGGCATCCTGAACTTTCCCAATACTTGAATAGCACCTGAGAAAAGCAGGGAGGGGGAGAGAAAGTCAAGAAAAGAAAATTCCATTAGTATTGAAATTAATTTTTTTTCTGAAAAGCTTATCAAAGTAAATGTTTTAAAAGACCTAATAAGCTAATATATTTATGTACATGTGTGCATATACAAGGTAATTATAACATACATTATAACTAGCCCTTCAATACACTATACTATAGTTTGTCTTATAGGTCCTAAAGCATGCTGCAATAATAAATCTATTAAATAAATGCCACATCACTTCAATATTATAATACTGAAAGTTGAACACATCCCCTCCTCACTCATATCTTGCATGTCTAGTTCCCCGTACAGTCAGAATATAAAGTTCAAAACAAAACACTTCATGCTGGCAAGACTTAAATCAGATTTTAATTCTTTTTTCTCAATAACACTGAGGGCAGTAATGTATAAAATATGCAATTATAACATAGTTAATCTCAAAGTAAGTATCAAAATAATATAAAAAGGTAAAGTATAATATTTAATGACTAGTAAAGACAGCAAGGTAAGATTGAAGTTTCAAAGACCTGCCATTTTTTAATACAGATGTATCTGTTTTATTCATAGACAGCAGCTGAAACCATAACTACAGAAATTATACTTGGCACCAAAGGGAAAAGAAAAGAATTGAAGAAAAAGAAAAAAAAAAGAAAGAAAACCCCCGTCCCTAACATCAAAGAGCTAGCAACTGCCATATCAAATGGCCAGCACAAACAATGTAAGAAGAGACCACCTGCACATGTAGGAAAGGGCAAGTGGATAAGAGACATGAATATATGTAGACATGTATTTAAGATGGTAATTTTGCCAAGCAAACAACATGGAAAAAATATAAATACATATAGAACAATTTATAATAAGCTACTATTTGTCCTATAATTCACTTATCTTGGAATTTAAAAACTCAAATATATCTTCTGTATTTGAAACACTGTATTTTTATCCTTAGGATTATTCCTTGAAATTTTACTCATCTGTGTCATTTAAGCCTGGAAATTACTGATAAAGGTAGCAAATAGAAGGTATTTCAGGTGGGTTTGAAAAGTACAAGTAAAGCCTAATGTATTTGTAAGAAAGCACAAAAAAAAAAATAGAGAATTTTCAACCTAGCCCAAGAATACATGAAGTTTGTTTTCCTAACAAGGGGAATTCCGTGACTGAAAGATGTGTAAGATGACCTGAAAGAAAAACAAGTTATGCACAGAAAAAAAAAAAAAAAAAAAGATGGCTACACTCACTGGTTTGGAATAGGCCAAAATTGAGGTGAAAATAATAAAGATGGCAAGAATAAGATGTGAGAAACAAGAAAGCAAAGACTAACAGAAGACTCTGCAACTGATTGATTAGTCATGACGGCAAGTCTTTTAGAGCTTTCAACGATACAAACAACCTTCTGCAGCATTTGTACCACAGGTTCTCCAGCACTCACCCATAGGGATGGTGGCTACAACTTTTAAAACCTAATTAAACAGGAAGAAAAGAATGGAGGCAGGGATATATTCTAATTTGGTGACAGGGTGCTTGCGTAGCCCACACAAGGCTCTGGGTTCTATCCCCAGCACATAAAAAACAAACAGAAAGTGGTATTTTGGCAAAAAGAAAAGAACTGGCTGGTTTGTCATTACCAAATGCTGATTTTGATACAAAGTCATTAAAACGAGAAATGCTAAAGAACAGGTGTAGTCCTAGAATTTAAGATACCTTTAAATACAGAATTATAAATTTGAAATTTATCTATATAGCAATGAGGCTATGAAAACACAGAACATCTACGAGAGAGGTAAAAATAAGCCTAAGGACTGTGGACTTGTGGACTGAACAATGTAAGAAATGTTAGCGACAGACAGAAGAAGGTACTGTCAGACAACATCCTCAAACTGTTTATGAATAGAGAAGTCATGCAAAGAAGTCAGCAATAATACCAAACAATAACAGGCACCAGAGAGAAAAGGAATGCTTTAAGAGATAGTAGAAAACATGCTCCTCCTTTTGTTGTTAAATTGAAGCCAATGCTCAGGTTTATAGACAAATTTGCCTACACGTGAGGAGAAATACGCAATATTTCACAAACCAATATTTTCACATTCCATTCCTCAAAGTAGGAAACCAGTGCGTCCAAATAGAAATGTCCTAATCCAACCACCAACCAATTCTATTCTAGTAAAATTTAACTAGATATCCCCTGAGATAGCTTTGTATAATTAAACAAACAAAACAAAACACAAAACAAGACCAAAAACAGCAAGCCTGGGTGAACATAGGGTGGGTGAGCTGACTTCCTTCATCCCGCCCAGTTCTAACATTCTGTAACTCTGTGATCACATGGTCAACGACTGGAGCTAGTACTGTAGAATACCATAGTACAATTTCATTTTGATATACACAAGTTCAATGATGAGCATATTCCACCTTCAACACAGAGATAAATGAAGAGAAAAGCAATAAAAAGCCTGAGAAACATTACAGCCATCAAATCCCAAAGTTTCTTGCTGACTCTTGAGATCTTTGGTTGCAGTTTTATTAACCCCAAAGATACAATTTATTTATAAAATTTTCTGACAATGAAATGGATTAGAAGCAACATAATACAAGGCAGTGAGAGAGGATATGTAAACATCAAAGAAAGTATAAAACAGACCCAGGATCATATTACAGACAAAAAATAATGAATGTCTAAAATGATCATCTTGAACCAAATTAAATTGTGACAAGTATGCCTTATTTGACAAGTCAAAAAATGAATTTGTAAAAATTTGCCCAAACAATTAATTAAAAGCAACTCAATGGTTCAGAATATAAAAGCAGTTAACTGCAAAAACATCTGCGAAATTCTGTTGAATGAAACTGAAAACTATAGCATTAATAAAAGTGACTTTAGGTGTAGCTATTATATATTAATTTTATAAAGCTAGAATTTAAATTTAAAAGCATACTAAAAAGTAACTCAAACTACTGTAATTTTATTAAACTATTCACTTTCATTTTCATGCAAAAAGAACAAGTTCTAGCATACATTCCTTTTAACCAATAAAGAAATTTTCATATATAACTCTTGCAACTAGAGGCAATGACTAGGCACCCCTATATACTTTGCAGTGCCAGACCTCTTTCATAGTCACTGCTTGAAGGCTCACATTCAGCTCTACTAACAGTAGTATGGTGCTACCTCAAATACAAATGGAGTTTAGTTGGTTTACTTACTTCATTATTAAATAGTCATTTTATCACACAAAACAATAAAAAGATAACAAGTTGGTAAGATCCAGTTTCTACTACAGAAAAAGAGAAACACAAAGTTTGGATTCTCAACCTTTATCGAAGAACAACCCAAATTAGATACTTTACAAGCATGGAGAGGGATGAAAAAAATCCCTGCCAAGAAAAGGTACCTTTCCAGTCAATTTATATTGTACGTTACTAATGAATAATCAAGTATTTTTTAAAGGAAACATAAGAGTACCACTCTGTTCCACCTAAGCACACTTTGCTAAATTTTAAATGAAAAATGAAATTATATAAACAATTAAAATGATTATATAGCAAATCCACTCACAATTAAATATTCCTATGTAAAAAGAGCACAAAAAACCCTTAAACCAAAATAGGAGAATTTCAAAAGAAATCATAATATTGAAACCTCCGGACTAAGAAGGTACCTAACAGGTAATCCAATCTAAAATTTCTCAACCACAGATTAAGAACATTTAGAGCCAGATAATTTGTTCCAAAGAGCTATTCCATGTATTGCAGGATATTCAGTAGCATCCCAAGACTCTACCCACTAACTAGATGCCAGTAGCACTCCCCAACAGCCCCCTCACTGATAGCCACTGATCTAATACAATCCTCCTATGATACTATAGCTTAAAGGGAAATTGAAGCCTCATGATTTAACTGTATCCATAATTTAACTATACTGATAGCTAAACTAATATTTGAACCTAAATCTTTGGATCTTTCTACCTTACCACTTAAGTTAAAACTGTTTAGGAACCAAAATATAATCTGAAAATGGTCCAAAAATATATCGAATAGCATACACATAATGTATATTTCAGATAAACCCTGAAACATTCTAACATTCAATATTTTTAAAGTATAGAGAAAGTTTATAGACTGTGAAAGCTATTTTCAAAACATGTCACTTCTTTCCAACAAATCCAATAGTAATGTATCTACTTTTCACTGTGACATTTCAGGTAGAATTGTAACTTGAGATCTACTAGTAATCAAATGTCTATTCTACTGTATTAATCAAAAGTATAAATAACAAGGCTCTACTGGCTACCAGGAGTTATTGGACAGTTAAGTACATGTAAAGAGAAAAGAGCAGAAATCAGAATGAAAGCCATTTGAATGCTTTGTTGAAAAATTAATATCTGATAAGTTTTTAAAAACTAGCAGTAATTATGGTAAAATGAAAAATCATTTAAGCAAATTAGAAATGTCCTGCTAGACCAGATCATGAGAAAAATAACATTTAGATGCTTTCTTTTACTATTAACTTCCAAGAATCTTTGTTACAATGCACTGTATTTAAATGAGAAAATACATTGTTCAGAATATAAATGTCAGCTAACTTGGGGGAGGAGGTATCTCATTACGTAGTCCAGGCTGACCTTAAACTTGCAATCCCCATCTCAGTTTCCCAAGTGCTGAGCAGTAACATTTTAGATTGTAATTGAAATCTCTTACCTGGAATAGACAATACCAAATACAAATATCTGCTAAGTCTCACCTTCCAAGGAAATACCAGGACTGGCCAGAATTTGGATCTGCTTCCAATGACTTTTGGAGATACTGAATAGCATAACTTTCCTTGGCAGCTTTATCTCCCAAGAGATCCACAGTGTGATGCATCCAACCTACAGTAAATTATTTCAAAATATTTACATACATTACTTGTTGTATTTTTAAGAACACTAAACAGAAAACAAAACAAAAAAAAAATACTCTTTTCAGTCAATTCAGTGATTTAGTTTGGAGTACACACTCCCAAATTTTAGAACTGCCAATTCTGGCAATAAGAAAGTCCAATTCTCACAGTAAGGTAATGTCAAGTGATGCAGAACTTCCACTCAAGACAAATTAAAATAATTTTAAATACCAACAGTAGATTATAAGCCATAGGTACTATAATAAGAGTGTACTTTTTCACTATAAGATTTCAAGTATAAGTGTGATTTCAGATCTACTATTAAACAAATATGTTCACAGCTATTCCTCTTCTGGGTATTTTCCCAGAAGATCTGAAAACATCATATCACTCTGATATATGTGCACCCATGTTTATAGCAGCACAATTTGTAATAGCTAAAATGTGGAAGCAACCCAAGTGCCCATCCACAGAAGACTGGATTAAAAAATTGTGGCATTTTTATACAATGGAATATTATTCAGCTATAAAGAAAGA
>PVLD010032062.1:0-15061 GCA_004027595.1 Dinomys branickii
TTTCTTCTGTATTTTCTATCCTATGGGAATACAGATTTTCAAAGTAGGTATTAATGATCTTTTGTATTTCTTTTGGATCTGTAGTGACTTCATCCTTTTCATTCCTTATTGCATGAATTTAAGATCTTTCCCTTCTTTTTTTGATAAGGTTGGCTAGGGGTTTATCAATTTTATTTATTCTTTCGAAGAACCAACTCTTTGATTCACTAATTTTTTATAGAATTTTCTTCATCTCAATTGCATTAATTTCTGCCCTGAGTTTATAATCTCCTCTCTTCTTTGGGCTCTTGGTTTGGCTTGTTGGTCTTTTTCTAAGAGTCTGAGGTGTATCATTAGGTTATTTATTTGCTCTCTTTCTATTTTCTTTGTATATGATTTCATTGCTATAAATTTCCCTCTGAGGACTGCTTTCATTGCATCCCACAGATTCCGGTAGGTTGTACTTGCATTTTCATTTATTTGTAGGTAATTTTTAATTTCTTCTTTAACTTCTTGTGTGACCCATTGGTTATTTAGTAGGTTGTTGTCTAATTTCCACGTGTTTATGTGGTTTTTGGAGTTCTTTTTGTCATTAATTTCCAATTTTATTGCACTGTGTTCCGATAATATGCATGGGATAATTTCAATTCTTTTGCATTTAGGTAGATATGCTCTATGGGCTAGAATGTGGTCTATTTTGGAGAAAGACCCATGTGCAGCTGAGAAAAATGTGTATTTTGATGTTGTGGGGTGGAACACTCTGTATACATCTACTAAGTCCATTTGTTCACACTTTTGGTTCAGGTCTGTTATTTCTTTGCTGAGTTTCTGTCCGGTTGACCTGTCTCTTTGCGTCAGAGCGGTGTTTAGGTCCTCTATTACAATAGTGTTATTAGTTATTTGATTTTTTACGTCTGTCAAGATTTGACTTGTAAAGTTAGGTGCTCCATGGTTTGGTGCATAAATGTTTAAGATTGTTACCTCTTCCTCTTTCAGCTTTCCCCTAACTAGTATGTAATGGCCTTCTTCATCTCTTTTGATTGTTTTTCGTTTGAAGTTTACGTTGTTTGCAACATAATAGCTACCCCTGCTTTTTTCTGGGGACCTGTTGCATGGAGAGTTGTTTTCCAACCTTTAACTTTCAACGTGTGGATTTCCTTTTGAGTAAAATGTGTTTCCTGTATACAGCATATCGTTGGATTGTGTTCCTTAATCCAGTCTTCCAATCTTTTCCTTTTGACTTTTGAGTTGAGGCAATTTACATTAATGGTTATCATGGTTATATGTTGGCTTATTCTAGTCATGTTATTTACTTGATGTTTTTCTTCGTTTGTTGACTGTTTACTTGCTTGTTCTGTTTAGGGAGTTATTTCTATTGTTGTTCTTGGAATTGTGGTCTCTTTTTTCTCTGTCTAGAATATCTTTTAGTGCTGTTTGCAGTGCTGGTTTGGCACTCATGAAGTTCTTCAGTTGTTCTTTGTCGTGGAAATATTTTATTTTCCCATTGAATTTGAGGGATAGTTTTGCAGGATACATCAGTCTGGGTTGGAAGTTGTTTTGTCTCAGAATCTGTAATACCTCGCTCCAAGCTCTTCTTAATTTCATGGTTTCCGTTGAGAAGTGTGCTGTGATTCTGATGGACTTTCCTTTATAGGTGATCTGTTTCATTTCTGTAGCAGCTTTTCATATTGTGTTCTTTTGCTGGATATCTGGAATTTTGACTATTATATGCCTGTGTGTGTTTTTCTTTGGGTTATGCATCATTGGGGTTCTATATGCCTCGATTAACTGAACTTCAGTATCTGTTCCCTTGTTTTCGAAATTTTGTGCTATTATTTCATCAAATATTCTTTTTATATCGTTTGTGAGGTCTCCTGCTGTTTCACACACTCCTATAACTCGAATATTGTTACGTTTTGCCTCATCTTGGAGCTGTTGGATTGAGTTTTCTTGTGTCTTTGATCATATCATGAGATTCTTCCTTTCACGCTCATAAGCTGCCATGCTGTCTTCAAGTTCTGAAATTCTATCTTCGGTTTCAGTTAAGCTGTTTTGCAAGCTTTCAGTGTAAGTTTTCAAATCCTGACATTCTCTTTGGATATGTTTCATTCTTGGCAATTCATTCCTAAATTGCTCTTGTATCGTTTCAATTTGTTTCCTATTTTCTTCTAATCTTTTGTCTATTTCTTCTCTATGTGTACGGAACATTTCTTCCATCATTGTTTTCAGCTCATTTTTTGTCTGAGAGATCATTGCAGGTATGTGGCTTATTTCTGCTTTAAGCTCTTTTATGGCCTGTTGGAGTTGTTTCATTTCGGATGCAATCGTTTCATAACTTGCAGTTATGTGGCTTCCTGGTTCCCCTGTATCCTCACACTCAGAACTTGTTCTGGGTGGGGTTGAGTTTTGAGACTGCGTTTTGTTCCTCTGTTTTCCCATTTTTGAGTATCAGATTCAAAATGTGGAGCTATAAATTCCACAGGCAGTTCAGCAGGCAAAGGTCTGCTGTAGAGGCTGCTCCAATGATTCCTTCTCTTTGGGAGAATGTCCCTTAAGCTGTCTGCTGAGATTTCCACTTCTACTCCCTACCCTGAGACCTGGCTGGGGCGTATAAACAGCTCACTGCCCCAGGGACCTTGCAGGCAGGACACTCAGGTGTTCCTCCCTGGGTGGAGCTCCCTCCGCCCTCACAAATCCCTTGGGGGCACCTAGCCAGCTCTTCCGACCCGGGGATCCTGCAGTCAGTAAAGCTGCTTGGATGTCCCTCGCTGGGCGGAGCTTCTTCCCCACTGAGAAAAAACCGGTCAGGGCGCCCAATCAACTCACCCTGGGATTGTGCAGACAGGAATGCCGTTCAGATGTATCTCCCTGGATCGAGCTTCTTCCCAACTCAGAAATCCTGCTGCGGTGTTCACTAGGCTCTCCCGTTCTGAGATCCGTGGTGGCAGGAGATCCTGGCACTCCCTGGTGCTTTTCCGCCTCCTCGGCTTTCTCGTAGGAGCCGCCAAACGCAGCTGCCACAGTTCGCATGGCGCCGGCTGCGGGGGTGGGGCTCTGAGCGGGATCCCGGACCGCTGCCCAGATTGGCGCAATCTGCCCCAGTAGCGCGTTCTCTGAGTTTACTCTGCTCCGCTGCCTCCAACAAATTCTGGTTACAGCCGCCTCTGAGCCGATCGGGTTCAGGAGCTGGGAGGGTCCGTCCCTGTTTCTTTTTTCTAATAGCTTTTAATATTCTTGTGTTGAATTTCTGGAATGTTGACTATGATATGTTGGGTGTAGACTTTTTTTTAAATCATGGTTAACTGGAGTTCTATATGCTTTATTTAACTGTATGTCAAATTCTTTTTCCCTGCTTGAAAAGTCTTCTGCCATGAGCTCTGTGAACAGGATTTTATATCATTTGTTCTATTCTGCTTTTTTATCGACTGATCAAACATATCATTCTTCTTTGCATTATGTAGCAGCTGCTAAACTGACTTCTTGTGGTCCCTTGCTATTTTTCAGAAATATTCTCATAATCCCTAACTGCAGTCCTGTCTTCTGTATCTGAGGTTCTGTGCTGACATGGGCCCATTCTGCTGTGTATGCTTTCAGTGGAATTTTTAGTCTTTTGGGTATCTGTTTGAATCTGTTATATGGATATTCATGGTTTCCGTCATTTGCCTGCGCTCCTCTGTTTTTGTTTTTAAGTCTGTGTCTGTCCTAGAGTCACTAGGCATTTTTTCATTATGGTCACCATCTCTGTAGTTATCTCAGAAATGGTTTTGCATCTTATTATTTCTAGAGCCCCATCCATTGTGTTTGTTACTCCCAGTGCTACCACTTCAGAGAGTCCAAATGTGTGGTTTTCTGGTTGTCTCACCTCATTTCCTGGGTTTGCATTTAGTGAGCTTCTTAAATTTTAAATTCTAGCCTGATGCCTGTAAATTGCCTATTACAAGTGGCTTTATTGCTAGTATTTAGAACCCTTAGGAAATGACTACTTCTCAGAGGCTTCCTAGTGTAGCCAGCTTTTGTGTTTTGAGTCTATTGCAAGATCCTACCTCTTCAGTTTATTGGGGATAAGAAGTTGCTGACTCCTTGGGCCAGCCCCCGGTTCTTTGGCCTTCACCTATAGTATTACTTATGACTCTTAGGCAGTCTCAGTCTTGGTAAACCAGGAAGAACAACTGATTAGAACAATTATATCACTTTGGTCAATCAGCAGTAATAATAGCATCAAACACAGAAGCCAGGTTTTTTTCATGTCTCCACTACCACATGTTAATATGTGGACTGCAGGAGCAGAGCTAAGTATCCATTTGTCTTCTGCTAAGTCAGGTAGAGACTAATAAAGCTAACATCATTCTCATTGCACTTTTTATTTTGAAAAATAGTTTCTCAGCAAGACTTGGGGGCACACAACTGTGATTACCACTACTTAGGAATATAAGGCAGGAGGCTCATCAAGTTTGAGGCCAGCCTGTGCAACTTGGCAAGACCCTGTCTCAAAAGTAGAAAAAGACCTGGATTTTTTTGTGCACTCCTGGAATCCCAACGTGGCTGAGGCAGAAGGGTCACAAGTTCAAGCCCAGCTTGGGCATTTTAGCAACATAAACTCTGAAAAAATGGAAAAGCGCTTGGGATGTAGCTCAGTGGCAATGTTTACCTAGCCTGTGTGAGCCTCATGGATTCAGTCCTCACTACCAAAACAAAACAAAAAAACCAAAAAATTCAAAATAATCATATTAATAAATAATGAACTCTTATTTTAAAATTATTATTTAAATAGTTTTGGTGCAGGCTATAGCTGTTCCAAGAGATACATCTCATTTTATAGCATCTCAGATTTAAGAGTATAAAAGTGTCATAAGACTAAGAGTGCCAGGCTAGAGAGAGGGCGTACAGAGCTACAGCAGAGGCCAGGTGGAAACCTGGACAATGTGGCCCTGCCGTGCAGGCTGTGCATCCGCCTTCGCCACGTGGTGTGGGAACTGCCTAAGGCGTGCTCATGATTTCCTTTACCTTTTCTTTAACCAGGCGCACTGGAGAATTGTTTATTTCCCACTGTTACGTCACTCCCCTGTAAAGGAGCAGCTTTGATTTTCATAATTGCAATTTCACCTTCCCCAAGAGGACTCTGTAGGACAGTTTTCCATTCAGCTGTATTCACGCTTACCTTCCTTGTGCAGCCTGGATTTCCTTTCATAGGTCAAAGTTGGTGCAGCAGAACCTGATTTTTAAGCTATGGGGAAGACAGACCTGTGTGTCGGGGAGGAGTGGAAATCTGTTATGCCAGTAAAGCCTGTGTAATTGTGTGGGCGTTTCCATCAATATTTGACATTGTGGACTAATTAGGTAGTCTGATACATCATATTTCTTCTCCTTTTGAGCCCCAGTACAAACTGCACAAGTTGAGATAGCCTTTCTCATGAGCCTCAGGCCTAGGCTCTGCAAGTAGCTGCTCAGAGAATTCTGGGTGGTGAGGAAGGATAGTGGCAAGGGGCCTTCCCCTGCTTGAGCCTGGATCCAAGGCCTCAGCGGTAACTTTTGGCTGTCTTATTTCTGAAAGGCTCTTGGCAGGCCCTCTTCTGGGAGCCTTGTCAACCTCTGCAGACTGCTGCAGCTGCCCAGTGGGCTGTGTGAGCAAGGGGGCTCCAAGCAGGGTACCTGGCCTGCAGCATGTTTGCCAACGAACAGGACTGCCCAATGTTTTCATTTTCATCAGCACGGAATGCTGCTCACCTGTGCTCACCACTGGCTACCCCAGTGTTGTGGTCTGTGTCTGGAAGTCCCTTCAGAGCCTCATGCAGTCATGGGGTAGGCTTCTAGATGCATGAGTGTGAGTGCTACTCCCACTCTGGTGTGGGTAGTTTTCCTATGTGAGGGAAAGAGGCTGCTCGCCACCAGGCCTCTCTTTTTGCTCTCAGTGCATTTGCTGTCTTCTGCCGCCATGAATGGTTGCCTCCTGCCATTTGCCACTCTGCCTTGAAGCCAGCCAAGTATGGAATGGAACCTCCACAAACTGAGGTAAATAAACCTTTCTTTCCTTATTTTTGGGTGTTGGGTATTTTGTCTCAGCAACTAGAGAAAAGTAACTAAGGCACCCAGTGTTTACAGGCTCATGCTCAGGTCTGACTAGAGATCTCAGAATGCACAGAACCTCCTAATTTCACTTTCCTAAGCTGAATTGAGTTGAAAACTCTTTTTGGGGAGGGAAGTCTGAAATATGCGTTGCCTTTGAAATGTCAGATTCATTGTGAAATCCCCTTTGAATTTCTCTGAATTAAGTGAGTGGAGCAGATGGGCTGGCTCTCTGAGACCACAGGGCATCTGGGCCTGAGCAATCCCTGGGGCCCCACTTCACACACCACCATGTTCCTGTCCCACCGCAGCATTCCCTGGGACAGGGCACTTCCTCCATGAGGATTAACCCACCAGTGAGCCCAGGCAGCGCATGAGTGTGGGATACTCACCGTCACAGTCTACCCTGTGGCTTGGGGTCTTGTGATCCTCTGCAGTCCTCATTCTTGGTGGAGCTCATGTGTTCGCATTAACATAAGCCTGATTAGTCACTCACTGTGCTGTAGGGAAAGGGCTTCTAGCGATGGTCTCTGCTGAGGCATGTCTCCTTTCACTAGGACCCTGCAGGTTAACTGGGAGCCCCTGTAGGCCAAGAACTAGCAGTAAGAGGAGCAAGAGCCCTGGGCACGGATGGCAGAGTCAGAGGGTGCAGGCATCCTGGGTCCTGTCTCCTTCCAGGGCACTGCAGGAAGGACAACATACGGGGCATGGGCTACTGGTGGGTCAGCTGCAGGCGCTTCTGCAGCAGGGCTCTGTGCACCAGGACAGCTCACCCTCTGCAGAAGAGGAGGGCCTGCTGTGACGTGCTTACATCCTGCCCTGGTGGGTCCCTTCGTGACTCTGCACTGCTGCCTCCGGAGGTCTCAGCCTTTGGTTTGGGAAGTGGAGACTTAGCTCAGCCCATCCATTTCTAGGGAAGGGGAGTTCCTCCATAATTAAGGCCACATAGAGACCACCCTGGAGCTGGGTTTAGGGATGATCCTAGCTCAAATATTTGGCAGTTACACCAGGAACATTTTCCTGCAAGGCATAGGAGCCCTCCTGCGTGGCACATTTGTGCTATTAACAACCTGCCTTTGACAGGGCCCTTCCCTCTGCTGCACAGCTTGCCATGAGGGTGGTGGCAGCCTGCAACTGCATCGCTCAGCTGTCTCCACATTCACACTCAGGCCTCCTGTTCCTGTCTGCCTGGTGACAGGATCTCTGGTGGTACAGAGGAGAACCTCAGGTTCAGTGGCAGAGGTGATGAACAGGCACTCTGGAGGGGAGTCCCCCAGGATCCTCTGTCGCACCAGGCTGGGGTGCTGTGCACGTGCTTTCGAGCTGTGTCTGCCCTGAGGCTCAAGGCCCTCTACAGCAGAGCCCCTCTGTCCTGTCCCGGGGCCTGTGCTGGAGGCGGTGCTGTGGCAGCCGTGGTGCTGTGGACGCCCACATCCCTGCTCGCTGGGCAGCCCCTGGATGGATGCACCCTGTCACTGCGTAATGTGATTTGTTGGCAGGTCTGTCCCTCCAAACACCTGTCAGCAACCAGATCCCTCACTGGAAGAGAAGGTTGGGTTAAGATCATTCCTAGCTCAAATGTTTGGCAGTTACACCAGGAGCCTCTGATAAGGAGAGCTTTGATCCTGCTGTTTTGCGTTGTCCTTGTGCTCAAAGCCAGGCCCACTACAGGCAGTGTTTCTGTGTGTGTCTGTTTAGTTTAGAGTCTGTGTGTATCCACATTTGTGTTTGTGGGTCAGTGTGTAGCTTGTGTCCACATGTTGTATGTGTGTGCCTCTGTGCCTATTTGTTTTGTGTGTAGTTTATGGAGCTATGTGTCTGTGTGGTCCCTGTGTTTTTGTGCAGATTAGGCCCCTCTGTGTGTGTGTGTGTGTGTGTGTGTATCTGCAGTTCAAGTGTCTGTGGGGTTTATGCATCTCTGCATGGGGTAGTTATGAGTTTCTCCATGTGTTTTTGTGTTGAATGTGCACTTTAGCTTGGGCTACAGCCCTGAAGTGGAGGGGATGGGGCCGTGAGAAACAAGAGGAAATGGTGAAGTTTAGCAGCTGCAGTGGAGAACTTTTAGACTGCAGAACAGAATATTCGGTTTACTTTTCCTGATTCTTATTTCTGCAAAAACTTGCCACAAATCCTTGGCCACCTTCCATGAAGCAGAGCTTGCACTCAGCACCTCCTGAGCAGGGAACCAGCTTTTGGAGAAGCCAGAGACTTCTGGCCAGCTTCTATTTCCCCAGCCTCTTCTCCGCAGGGGGCCTTCCTGCAGCTCCTGGGTGAGTGCTTCCCACTGTCCCAGCCCAGCTGCCCGTCCACGTGACAGTGGCGGTAGGGGCGTGGCTAAGCGGGGGTGGGGGGATGGGGAGAGGGGGGCAGCGGAGGCAAGAGTGAACCTCACCCTGAGGAGTGCAAGGGCTGGCAGAGTGTTCTTATCCCAAGGATTGTGCTTCGTTCACCATTCAAAGCCATCAGTTTGGGTTTGGACATTAAACTTCACTCTCCAGCAAGATCAACACATTTTCAGGTAAAATGCAAGCTCTCTGCTACCTGGGGAGGTCGTGATGAGCCAGCCTGTTTCTGGGAGTGGGCAGTTTGAACAAGCCCATGTTCAGTCCTTGCTTTTGGGGGGGTGGGGGTGGGGGTGATTGAACCCAGGACCTTCTCACTGAGCTACATCCCCAGCCCTTTTTATTTCTTGAGACAGGGTCTTGCTAAGTTGCTGAGTTGCACAGGCTGGGCTGGAAACTCTCAATCCTCCAGTGCCAGCCTCCCAGAGTGCTGGGATTCCAGGTGCGCCGCAAGTTCTAAGGGAAAATGTACAGATCCTGTGAGACTGGGTGGCTGGTGTGAACACACAGACTGCCGGTACATTGTATTTCCCACATTAACGTGGCGGCAGCAGAAGCCTCTGTTCTGAGACCCTGCCTCACTCGGGCCTCCAGCCCAAAGGGGCTAGGGTGAAGGGCGGGGGAAGCGCTCAGGCAGTGAGTGCTCCTGTGAGCTGGGGGGGAAGCGGTGCCCCGGTCAGACACTGCTTTGGAATGGAATGCACGGGCATGAAAACGCTAAATCCCCCAAAGCGGCTTCCTTTACCTCTGGTCACACACAGTGAAATAAATGGGCTTTCAAACCAGGAGCTTCGTAAGGACACGGATGTTAAGCCCAGCATTCTGCATGCGTGGACGTTCTGCGTTAAAGGCCCTGGCTAGAGCCAGAGGCGCGGGGGAGGAAGGGGCCCCCACCCAATGGGAGTCAGGCCTGCACCTGGGAACCTCTTGCTTGTCAACCCTTTGTCCCCACCCCAGGCGACCCTAGGTGCCTGTACCTTGAGAAGTGCTGACTCAGACACCTGTGCTGATTCTACGCGGCTTAGGTTTAGGCTTTCAGCGGGGGTGGGCAGCTGCTGTCCACCTAGACCCTGAGCTGCCTGCCGGCGGCCTGACCTGCACAGGTGGCAACGTACCTGGGACCTGCATGCGCCTGGCGCTATCACCCTCATGTGGAAGCCACGGGAACTCATTCCGAGAGCAGAGGCGAGAGCAGCGGCAGGCTGCACAGGACTGCAGGAAAGCTGCTCGCGCGCAGTCCGAGTACAGAGTGCAGCCGCGCACTGGCGGTGTAAGGTGAGGTCCACGCACGAGCCTGGGCTCCTGGAACTTTGTTACAGGGTAAAAAGCTAACGCCCGCACTGAATGCTCCAGTCATGGAGAGCACACTGACAGCTCAGATTAAGCAGCAGAGCCTGGCGTCCTGCGTGGGCCGGGGCTGCGTCCCCTGGAGGTCAGGCTTGAGATGGGTCCGTGAACAATAAACTCCCAAACGGCCAAATTAGAATTTAGTAGCGCTTTTTAATAGTTGAGCCCAACAACCCTCACTCACACCTCTGTTTCAAGGCTGAGAAGTGAGAGCCCCGAGCCCATTGTATGCAGGGCCTATAAAGACAAAATCCACAGTGAATACAGGGGTGTAGTGGGCACGTTATGCTTGGGTAACTGTCCTGTTTCTGGCAGGGACGGCAATGCTCTTCGAGTTCTTTCTGAGAAAGAACAAGGAACCTTTAAATAGTAATTATGTTATCGTACGTGGACTTCAGCTGTTTGAGATGAATCAGGGGTCAAGCTTGGGGTCAGTCTAGCAAGCGGCTGGGTCCTCGGGCCGTTACAAGGATGAGGACGAGCTCAGGCTGGAAGCGCAGCGTCAGGAGTGCCAGAGCAGCTTAGGCTCCCGGAGCTCCTGCGGTGAGGAGGGCGCTTGGCGGTGGGGTGCAGGCGCGGAACCCGGGCGAGGGGTGCCGCCAGGGCTGCAGGCAGCGCGGACGTGCGGGGACCCACCGTGGGGCGCAGCGTGGGACCGGGGTGGGGTGCCGGCGCCCTGGGGGCTTCGGGCGTCCTGGGGCCGAGGGGATGAGGGTGGCGGAGGCGAGCTGGGCTGGGCTGGGGCGCCCCGCACAGGGACGCGGCCGGGGAGAGGGAGTTGGGTCCTCGTCGGCGGGGCGGCGAGAGCGGGGACCCGAGGGTGCGTGGGGAACGGGGGCCTGGCCGCGGTGTGCACGCTCGTCTGGTTCTGCCGTTGGTCCCGACGCGGGGACACGCCGCTCCAGGATGCGGGCGGGCTGGGCCTGCGGCTCCCGGCGGGCGCCCCGCGGGGTTCCCGGGCTCAGCGCGTCTGCGGGGCGAGAGCGAGTGGGCGCCCCTCCTGTCGCGCCCCTTCCGACCCGCGGCCCGCGCTCACGGCCGCTGGCGCAGACGTGCACCTCCAGGCGGGCGCGAGGCAGGAGGAGCTCGGCGCGGCCCCAACCTAGGGCGGGCCGGCTGCAGCGGGCAGGGCAGCGCCCTGGGGTCTGGGCGGCCGGGAAGGGACCTCGCCCCTTCGCTCCTTCGCTGCGCTTCCCAAGCCGGGAAGGGGCATCAGAGGGCTCTTGCCGGGGCACGACTGGCCCTGCGGAAAGGCCGCGAGGACCCTGGCGCTCGGAAGCTCACCCTGGCAGTGCTGTCCGGGGGTGTCGCCGAGATCCCGCGGTGCTCAGGGTTGTAGACTGCCTCCGCGGAGCGCGCTCGGGCGGGGAGGCCAGGTGTCCAATGCTGTGCACACTTTCGCGTCTTTTCACGGTCGTATTACAGTGATTAAAGAAGTTGAAGAAAAAGCACCCTACCTTTTATGAAGAAACCATTTTCACACCATACGCTTTTACACAAGCACAACACTTCTGCACAAAATCAGCGTTGTGATCATGTACTTTTGCAGAATTAAAATTGCAAAACAAGTGTGTAAATCAAAGAACTCTGTAGAGCTCTGCACACAATTTATACCTCTGGTAGTGGAAGTGATGCAAATGTGAAATGCACAGTAGTGCAAAGTATGAAAGTGCAGCCCGGGTGTGCAGTCCGGCGAGCAAACCCTTAGCCCCAGGCACAAAGCCTGGCCTCAGTCCCAGCGTCACACACCCGCACACACCCACAAATAATGCGGAAAGCTTAAAGTAGCTAGGAAAACCCTAAAGGAATAAAACGCAAAAACTGAACCTATGCAAAAACTGGCTAGGCATGGTGGCGCACGCCTGCAATCCCAGCACTTGGGAGGCTAAGGCAGAAGGATCACTGTGAGTTCGAGGCCAGCCAGGGCTACACAGTGAGACCCCACCCCCAAAAACCAGCAACAAAAAGGGGATTATCAGGGATCCTGAGAATGCATGAAGGGTGTTATCAGGAATCCTGAGAATGCATGAAGGTCCCGACTAACCATCTTTGAGTTTTACATTAAGAGGACTTGGTGAAGTCCTGGCCCTCCCTGGAAAACAGATTCACATTTATTTTCTGTGTGATGCTGCCCTTCCTCTATAACTCAGCGCTCGTAGTTATGTTCAAACAAGCCAGTAACTCACTGGCTTCAGACATACACCTCCCTCTTTTTTTTTTTTTTGTATCAGGAATTGAACTCATGACCTTGCACTTGCCAGACAGGCACTTGTGCCACTGAGCTATATCCCCGGCCCACACCTCTCTTTTTTCTTTTCTTTCTTTTGTTTGTTTGTTTGCTTTTCTTAGGTAGAGTTTTGCCATGTAGTCCAGGCTGGCCCCGAATGCACTGCGTAGCCCAGCATAACCTCGAACCCATGATCTTCCTATCCTAGCCTCCCAAGTGCTGGGACCACAGATGTGCACCACCGTTCCTGGATCTGAGTCTAATTTATAAAGCTGCTAGAATTTCATCAGCTGGAAGGAATCAACCAACAGACAAATAATACATTTAAACTTAAATTTTCACCATCGCCATTTCCCACAACCAATGTTCGTGTAAATTTTCTGTCAAATGTATTGGGCTAAACAACAACAACAAAAAACTGTATTGGTTACACCTTCATTCACTTTTAGAAGTTCTGATCACACATAATTCCAACCTGTCATTATGATTTGGGAATTCAACTGAAAATCATTTTCTTCACTAAATCTTCAAATAAGCCCTTAGCAAGTGTGTGTTTTTCCAGTCATTAAAGATAAAGGAATACATAAGTTCTAGAATTTTCAGGCCCAATGGGCATTAATTACATGTAGTTGATTTAAAAACAAACACCAGGGCCAGTTTTGAAACTGTCACCCATTAGCCTAAGTGAGGCTGCGTTGGACTTTAGTGGTAAATACAAGAAGTTACCTTCTTCAGCAGTCAAATCTCTAATCCTGTGTAATGTTTCCTAACACTGAGGGTACTTCTGTGTCTTCAAGTGACTGGTTCACAAACTAATAAGCTGGTCAGATTCTTTTCTGTTCTCTGATGGAGCATACTTTTAAAGATAAGTCTGATGCTGTGAATGAAAGGGCAGACATAGTATCGAGCTGCATAATTTGAGCAGGGAGATGGCTGGAATTTTTCACCTGTGCTTTTGCTTCTTGGGTCTTAGAGACACTGCATTTTTATTTGGACAGTGATTTTGGTCTATAAATTTTCTAGTTATATGCTGTCCACCCAAAAGTCTAGTGAAGGCTGAAGATGTGGCTCAGTGGAGGAGATCTTGCCTAGCGTATGTGAGGCTCTGTGCTCAAGCCTCTGTGTTACAAAAAGAGAATCTGGTTACTACAGCTAAACAATATTGTTTTCACAACACTGTAATTAGCTTTCAAAGTTTTATCTTTCATCGTTAAGTAGGCTAAGAACACAGAATTTATCACAGCCTTTTTTTCCAGAGCACAAACTCACAGATTCCTTCCGCTGTGTTGTGAGGAATTCAGTAAAAAGTGACAATATTTGGTTTTCCCAGTAGCAAATGTGTCTTAGGGTTCTCCAGAGAGACAAAGCCAGTAAAATATGTGGGTAGCTACTGTGTGAGGAAGAATTTATTGGGGGAATTGGCTCTCATACTGGTGGTGGCTGAGAAGTCCCACAGCAGACTCTCTGAAAGCCAGGGGTGCCAGTAGCACGGCATAGTCCACGCCCGTAGACCGCAGCTCCAGGGAAGCCAGTTGTGTAGCTCTCAGTCCAGAATCCAAAGGCTGAGCACCAGGGGTGCTGAATCCTGGAGCAGCAAGGCCAGGAGCTGATGTCCAGAATAACAAAGAAAACTCTGTCTGACCACCGAGAGACCAGTTCATTTTCTGTAGTTGTTCTCTTGAGGCCTCGGGTGTCCTCAGTGCCCACCCCACTGGGGGGTATTCTCCATGTCCTCTACGCAGACTCAGACATGGTCTCCCCTGGAAGCCTCCTCGCGCACACACCCAAGACAGTGCTAACTGGCTTCTCAGTGTACGTTCTGTGGAACAGGAGGGCGCTACCATGCGTGCAACTGAAGAGACACGAGTCCCTCCCCAGTAGTCTGCTTTCTGCCACTCCTATGTAAGCCTCTTTTCAATGGGAATTTAAGATTCTGGCTTCCGGGATTTCAACATGTGAGATTGTAATCTTGAAGGACTGTGATTTTGGAGGGAGTTAGACTTTAGGGAGCTGGATCCTTTGGAACAGCAACACTGTCTAGGGCCATACCACCCCGAACACGCCTGGTCTCATCTGCAATAGCAACATCTGGAACTGCAGATTTGGGGATTGTGTTTTTCAGCATTGTGATTGGCACCACTTGTTTAGTGCGTTCTCACAACCTGTCCTGTCCTCCGCTCACACCGTGGGCCTCGCTTCAGTGCTACTTCATATTTAGATGTGTCCGTCAATTACAAGACTGGTAGAAATCTCTTTTAAATCTGTTTCAAACACATAATACCAGAAGTACCACCAAATTTAACCAAGAAAACACCATTTCCAGTTCCAAAACCAAGCACTGAAGCATCCAGTGGAATCTTGTGTTTCTGTGTCCACCTGGTGAGTTGAGTCACACTCTCTTCCCCAAGCCAGATTTCTCCTGTATTCCTAGAAAGTCTGTAGCTCTCTCTCACAGACAGCTTTCCAGTGCTCTGGGTCCCCAGGGCTAGCGGGGTGAAGCCTCCTCCACTGACTGCCTGCTCAGGATTCCCTGCCTTCACCTTCAGCCTGCACCATTGTTTTTAACCACTCATTGAAAATCATCTAGAAGTGAAAGAACGAAGGTGTGTTATGTACATGTACCGACTCTCCATTGTGAATGTAATCATTATCACTACAGACGTATAAATAACAATTAATTTTTTTTCTAACCTCCTTCTGTACTTGAGATTCTATTGGTTGTGCTGAGGATCAGCACAGGCATTTCACTTTGGATGCAATTCTCAATATGCATACTAAAAATCTAGAAAACCCTGTATCATTTCTTTTTCAGTTATTCTGCTTCAAATTTGTAGGCAAATTTTCCTTAAGAGGATTATTAAGTCCAGTATCTCCAAATGCTTGTAAAACCTTCCTTAAGTCTCACGCATTCACATTTTCGTATTAGAATCCATGACATGAGTTGTGGGGACCAGCGGAGGCCACCAGGCTTGTGTGAAGGCAGCACGGTGCGGGGTTTACTGTGCTGGCTGCCGGCAGACAGAGGGTGGTGAGGCCATCAGAAGCAAAGGGAAGCAGGCCCCTTTCACAGGGGTGGCGAGAAGGCAGTGGACATCGGGCTGGA
>PVLD010032063.1:0-15061 GCA_004027595.1 Dinomys branickii
TGGCCCATTTCTCAGAGTTTTGCTCTCCTCTTACCGAGTCTGAAGGCTTCCATGAGCACAGGCTTCTGAAGCTAAAGCTGAGTGTAAGGATGAGGGAGTGGGCCGAGGGTGTGTATGGAGTGGTGACTCCTTCTTTCTCCTCCTCTTCTTCCTGTAACTGCGCCGTGGTGGCTGCCCGAGCTGTTTCTCAGTAAGGAATCTTGTTTGCTCTTTCTGGTGGCTTCAATTCTCATTTCAAATCATTCCTGGTACCAGGGGACCTGGTTCTCTCCTTCTTGTCTTTCTCATGTTGCTATAATCCAATGTCTGGATGGTGATCCTCCAGGAGGCATTTTCTCTCCTACCTACACAGCCACCCTCTTCCTGGAAATCCAGGTACAGATCTTCTATGACCATTTTCTTCAGGATTTTTATCATGAAGTGTTGCATTTTATCAAAAGCATTTTATGAACTTTATTGATATGGTCATGTAGGTTTTCTCCTTGTTTCTGTTAATGTGGTGTGCTAGATTTTTGATTTGTATATGTTGTTTATTGTTTCAAAGAACCAGCTCTGATCTATCAGTTTGTGAAAGTAGGGTAGTGGGGTCACCCGTTATGATATTATTGTTTATTTGATCTTTTATGACCAGTGGTATTTGTTTTATGAAGATAGATGCTCCAGTATTCAAACTTATTCTACAGAAGGGAGGGTTAAGTTTCTTATTTCAGCCATGGGGACCTCTTAAGACTCAGGTTTTTAAAAAAATTTATTTTAAATATAAAAGAAGGCAAACATATTAACAGACAGGCATCCATGTACAAAATAGCATAATAACAATACAAGCAATACAGAGTTACAGACAAAGTAGTAGGAAATTATCAATGGTTGTTGTATTATATATTGATATCTTCAAAGTGGTTTCTCAGGAGAACAGAGACATGCTAAATTGATCAAATAATTAGTCATTAACTGTTCCTTTCAGTAAAGTGATAGAAGTCAGTAGTTCAACTATGTTAGCTATCCTGTATGTACATACATACATAATTTCCCTTTCACTCCTTTCTCTTTTCATTCACTCCAGTTGTTCTTTACTTTTGAGCAGATTCCTTTCAGTTCACAATGTCTGCCCTGCCTCCTAATTTTTATTCACTCTTTCAGGTTCTTACACTAGTGAGACAACACGTTGCTTACCCATGGAAGTCTTGTTTATTTCACTTATTAGTATGGTCTCTAGTTGTGATCATTTATCTGTAAAAGCCTCGAATTTATCTTTCTTTATAGCTGAGTAATATTCCATTATATAGAAGTACCACAATTTTTTTATCCATTCCTCAGTGGATGGACATTTGGGTTGCTTTCACAATTTACCTATTACAAATTGTGCTGCTGTAAACATGGGTGCACATATATCGCTGCGATACGATGTTTTCATATCTTCTGGGAAAATACCCAGAAGGGGAATAGCTGCGTTGAGTGGGACTTCTAGACCTAGTTTGCTGAGGAATCTCCAAACTGATTTCCACAGTAGTTTCACCAATCTACATTCCCACCAGAAGTGGAGAAGAGTTCCTATTTCTTCACAGCCTCGCCAGCATTTCTTATTGGTTGATTTCTTAATGACTGCCATTCTTACTGGGGTGAGATGAAACCTCAATGTTGTTTTAATTTACATTTCTTAAATGACTAATGATGTTGAACATTTTCTCATGTATTTATTTGCCATTTGTATTTCTTTATCTGAGAAGTGTGTGTCCAGCTCAGATGCCCATTTTTATACTGGGTCTTTGAATTTAGGGGGGCTGATGTTTTTTAATTCTTTATATGTTCTAGATAGAAGACCTTTGTCCGAGGGACAGTCAGCTAAATTTTTTTCCCAATTTGTGGGTTTTCTTTTTACTCTGCTGGTGATTTCTTTAGATGTGCAGAAACTTTGCAGTAGGATGAGTTCCCAGTTGTTGATTCTTTGAAGTAATTGTGGTGTGGTTTGGATTTTGTTCGTGAACTCTCTGCTTACCTCTATGTCTTTAAGATTTTTACCTTTCTCTTCCAATAGGTTTAGTGTTTCTGTTTTAATATTGAGATCTGTGCTCCATTTTGACTTCAGTTTGCTGCATGGTGATAGACTTCGGTCTATTTTCAGTTAAGACTCAGTTTGAGGACAAGATCACACAAATACCATACTCCCACCCCAGACCACAATGCACCTTACCCTCAAGCACCCACACTCCTTTCTGAGGGTGTACTTTCTTTCTGCTCAATAAATCTGCCTGGGTGTCTTGTTAACATTTTCTGAAATGCTTTTCTGTGATGAAGGTCACAAAACTACTTGGGTGGGGGAGGGTACTGAAGTTTCCATCTCCTCTTTAGTGGACCTCCTTGGATCCCATCCAATGATAAAATGAAGCGCTACAGGTATCCAGAATGGATCATAGCAGGCCAGGAGGCCCACTTTGGCATCAAATATAGACTCAGTGCGAAGTAACTCCAAGGAGGCTACCCATAATACATAGCAAGAAGACTGAAGGAAATGTTTTCTTTAGATATATTAATGCTAATAGCAAATATATAGCATTTTTCATATGTTAATTAATTTAATGCTCACAAAACTGCAAAGGTAAAAATGTTAATGACTTTCTTAGGGTTTCACAACTTCTAAGAGGTGGATTCAAGCCTTGGCTATCCAGGCCTAGCTACAGTCTATACAATACCATAGGATGGATCTAGCAGATAGATTCCAGGTCCTTTTTTTTTTTTTTTTGTACCTGGAATTGAACTCCTGACTTTGCACTTGCCAGGTAGACACTGTGCAGCTGAGCTATATCCCCAGCCCTAGATTCCAAGTTCTTTTGTACAACAAGCAAAGATTTGCAAAGGTACATCCAGTGTTGAAAGAAAAGCAGCCATGTCTTATAACCAGTATAATTACATTGTAGTTTTAATTTTATTTTGATGCTTTCTTGGATTTTTTTTTTTTTTGTCTTTTTGAGACAGGGTCTCGCCATGCAGTTCAGGTTGGCCTTGAGTTCACTCCCTAGCACAGGCTGGTCTCAAACTCGGGATGATCCTCCTGCCTCAGCTTCCCAAGTGCTGGGATTACAGGCGTGCACCACCATGCCCGGCGGACTTTCCATTATTAAAAAAGGTGTGTATGTGGGCGGGAGGCAGGAAGACCTGGGCTTTTTCTGACTTTTAGGAAGTCTGGGCTACATACCAATATGTAGCAGAATTCTATTTTCTGGAGCCAGAAAAACAGTGATTTCCAAAACAGGTGGCACATACATTGTTCTTGTTAAGGTCACGGGTAATTCCACTGCTTAGGCCGCGGTGTGTTCCTCAAAGCAGTCTTGCGGGACCGCTGTAGGTGTTCTGGGTGCAGCTCTCAGAATTCGGCGACAGAGGCCATGGACCTTGCACTTTCTCCAAGTCAGTTGCACAGCTCCACCCAGCGCCCTTCCCCCACGGCTCCTCCACCTGGCACCGCCCCTAGTCAGGAAGGTTCCACACTGCTCACAGCGTGTGGAACGTGACAAGCGGAACCTGCACGTCCCACCACAGTAGCTTCGCAGAAGGACAGAGCCTTGGAGCAATTGCTGCTCGCCAGCCCCTGTGGGCCTCAGCCAATAAGACCGGCTCTGCTAGGCGCGCCCTGAGCCCAGGCCAGGAAGGGGCGGTGCTATAGGCAGGGCCACCAGGGCGGGGAAAGCTCTCTCCCGGCCCGCGCCGTGCTCGGCATTCTGCACGCGTCCCCAGCGCTCTACAGACTCACCGTCAGCCTCTGTGTGAGTTCCCGGCTTCTCGCCCTCGCTCTATTACCAAAATGTCGCTTTCTAACAAGCTGACTCTGGACAAGCTGGAAGTGAAGGGGAAGCGAGTTGTTATGAGGTAATTATCCGCGTCTGCCCGCGCGCTCTCGGGGCTCTGCCGCAGGCCTCTCCAGCCTGGGCCGAATTGCTATTCTGTCTGCCCAAAGTTGCTTTTAACTTTCAGCTGGGTTGCAGGGGTCCTAGGCTTGATGGCTGACGCAGCCCTCCTGTGGGGTGGGGGCTGTGCCCGGGATTGATGGTTTCTAACCGCATTTTTTCCAGCCCAGAAAGCGGCTGTGGTCATCAAATTTTGGGAGTGGATCAGATTGCTGAAGAAAGGGCTCAGATTGCTGGGATCCATTTTGTCCTCTTTCCTGTCCCCAAAATGCAATTTCATCATCTCCAGCTCCCAGTTAGTAAGTTGGGACCTAATGCTTATCCTGCAAATCTCTAGGCCTAAGTAAGGGACCTTGAAAGGTCATCGGGCTAATTTCTTCTCCATCGCCCTAGCCCAGACACATGAGAAAAGGCCCACGTTTGAAAGGTCCTTGCTGTGCCGGGTGTGGTGGCGCACACCTGTAATCCCAGCACTCGGGAGGCTGAGGCCAGAGATTGCCACGAGTTTGAGGCCAGCCTGGGTTACAAAGTGAGTTCAAGGCCAGCCTGGGCTACAGTAGAGCAAGAACCTCTCACCCCCACCCTACTTCCCCAAAAGTCCTTGGCTGAATGTATTAATTATGTGTTGCAAACATGGGCCAATATAAGAAAAAAAATGCAGTGTGCTGTACAAAATGTTATCTGTCCCAGAGGATGTTGCTTTAAACCTTAAAGATTAGATCCCCACTAACAACTGGGGGTAGGAGGCTGGGGTGCACTGGATGAGGCCCTGCGGAGCTCATGTGACAGGCCTCTGTTGGTTGCCCCACAGAGGCGTTGGATTCCAGGGGTTGCATCAGGGTTGTGGCACGTGCTGGGTAATGATAGAGCAGGTTGTGTATCTGCTTCCACTTTGAGGTCCTCCAACCTCAACCCCGTGCAAGGCTGTAGAAGTAGAATACTAGAAGTGCGGGAGCCTCACATGCAGTGTGTTCTCCCGCACATGTGGGTCTCTGGTCGCTTAACATGGCTTCTCCCATCTCTGCCAGAATTACTAGCATGGTGCACAGAACTTTTACTTCATTCTTTTGTAGTGTTTAGTACATTTGTGCATAACAAGAGTGTCTTTTCTGTTTCTTTTGGGATCATCCTGGATTTTTCAAAAACTGCTTCTGAGATAATAAACAGGACACTGTTCGGTACATAACGGATGGATTTAACCTTGAGCAGTTCAAGATTTTTTAATCGGGGATTAAACACAAGGCCTTCCTACTGAGCTGTTTGCAGCCGTTTTTACTTTGTATTTTGACAAGTTACCCGTGTTGGGGTGGAACTTGTCATTCTCCTCCCTCAGCCTACCGTAGTGCTGGGATTATGGGCGTGTGCTGCCATGCCTGAAAGAGAAGTATTTGTGAAAGGCCATAAGGGTTTGCGTTGATTGCCTCCTGCAGTCTTGACCCTTTTGGGAAGTGGTTGATTGATGAGTAGGTTTTTTTTTGAGCCAACGTCTCACTATGCAGTTCAGGCTGGCCTTGAGCTCAATGATTCTCCTGCCTCAGCCTCTGCTGAGGGCTGAAATTACAGGCATGGACCACTGGCCTGCAGATTTCTTTCCCCTTTTCATGTGGATACATTGTACTGGTTTAGGCAGAGGAGAGAAGATTACTTTATTCCTTGATTATTAATGTATCTCTTGGGCAGACTCCATTGTAGTACTACTTTTTTAGAGAAGCCTCGGGAGCCATGCGCAGTCAGCTCAGTGCCTTTGTGCTTCAGTGCCTCTATGTGGTGGTTGCTGGCAGTGTTTCAGAAATAGGGCCTCCTGAGTAGGGAGTGGCTGCTTGCCTCTCCCTCTTCCTGAGAAGGGAACTGTGCTGTTTGCTGACTTGTCTAGGCCCTTGGATTGAATTGTCAAGGGAAATTGATCGATTTTGGGAGGAACTTTAGATAGTCAAAAACCTTTGACTAGTTAAGTACCAGGTTCCACCTCAGGTTTTTAATTTTATTTTTATTTGTATTTATATTTTTATGATTCCAGTTTCTTTACAATCCTTTTGAGTAAGTTTCCTCCTTACTTTTGCAATGTCATTTCCTTTTTTTTTTTCTTACAGGTTGCGAGTCATCCTTAGCACTTCCTTTTTCTTGTTCCTACCTGTTCTTTTTAAACCTCATTGCTTTTTGTCCTAACTTGTAATTTGTTAAACAACAGCCCTGATTCAGTGAAAAGAGGCAAAAAAACTGAGAGTAGAGGAGACAAGCTTTTGAGACAGCCACAGTGTCCCAATTTTCTAGGCTGGGACAGTAAAGCAATGCTGTACACAGTTTCTTTGAGAAGTTTTAATGGAATTGGACCTGTAGTCCTGAGATTTCAAATAATAAAGGCATGGTATTCTTATTCCAACCAAATCAATACTTTTTAAAGTTTTATTTTGAAATAATTATTGTTATAAGTTGCAGAGATTATACAGAAAGGCCTTTCTGTTCACTGACTTTCTCCCAATGGCTACATCTTATAACACACTTTTTGTAAATTGTAGGTAATTGACATTAGTGTAAATTATATATAATTCTGTGCCAGTTTATTACATGTGCAGATCTATATAAACACTGACATAATCAAGATACAGAACTGTTTCATCACCACGCACATCTCGCTCATCCTGGCCCTTTCTAGTCACACTGTACTATTCCTAACTCCTGGTAATAATTACTCATCTGTCCTCTGTTTCTAACATTTTGTCATTTGAAAAATATTGTACATATTAAACCACACAGTAACTTTTTTGAATTGTCTTTACACTTAGCATAATCTCCTGAAAATTTATCCCAGCTGTCACATGTATCAACTGTACATTCTTTTATATTGTTGAGTCATTTTCCATGGTATGAGTATATTGTAGTTTAACCATTCAGTTGAGGACATTTGGGTTGTTTCTAGTTTGGGGCTGTTACACATGAAGCTGCTGTGAATATTCTTATACGAGTCTCGATGTGAACATATGCTGTACTTTCTCTTGAGGGAACAGCAAAGAGTAGGATAGTTGGGTATGAATACTCTCACGCATCCCCCTGGGATGTCAGGGATTGAGTCTGCAGACTTGTGCATGCTAGGCAACTGCTTTACCCCTTAGCTATACTCCTGACTCGTATTTCACATTTTCCAGGATCTCTCGATTGTTTTCCAAAGCTGCTGCACCAGTTTGCGTTCCCACCAGTAGTGAATGTGTGATCAGTTTCTCTGCATCCTCACCAGCTTTGGTGGTGTTGCTGTTTTTTATTTTAGCCATCCTGAGATGTGTTTGATAATACCTGAACTTGCACCTAATACAAAGCTTAGGAATGTTACAGGGAAGTGGAAAAGCAAAGGGTGGAAATTTTTCTTAATTGCAACGTGTAGAATGTGGAGGAAAGAACAGTTTCTGTGTTGGAATCTTCAGAAAAGAAGCCACAGGCAGAGTTGGTGTGGGGGGTGCAGAGGGGAGGTAATACAGAGAGCTATCAGGAGCAAGAACAAACCAACTTTTATCAGTAAGCTGATGCCATGTTAAATTAGAGAGATGAAACAGATTTGGGGTGTTTGGGCCTAAAGCATTCCTTCCTGCACTGCAAGGGGTGGCTTGTGCTTGCCCTTGAGTCATTAGCCCTTTGACCATGAGCTTTTCTGGGATGCTACATGGGAGGGCATGATCCAGGGTAAGGAGATACTCTATCCTCTTTGGAGTGTACTTTATAGCTGGCAAAGGTCCTTGTTCAAGACATTTAAAAAAGATTCTTAGGATCAAGTGCCCTGAAACCAAGTAGAAAGTATTTCTTTCTTAGAATCGTACTGTTTTTAATTTTGAAGACTCTCTTTAAAAATATTTGAATACCAATGCACCTTTGCAAAAGCTGCTCTTCACCGAGGTAGATTGGGGCTCTGGCCTAGGCCATATAGGGATTTAGTGGTGTTTTTAGTAAATCTGTATTGATTTTGTAACTGTCTGCCAGCCCTCAGCTATAAAGAGGACAGGGTAGTATAGAAGGCAGAGGGAGAGAGTTTTCTGATCAAGGGCCACAGTGGCCTTGATTAGATCATACTCCCCTATAATTAGTACCTCAGTGATCAGGTCTACCTATTTTTAGTCATGGTTGATCTGTCTTTCAAATCACAGATTAGAGAAGCAATAAATAACATGTAATAATAGCAACATTTTTATAACACTTTGTGCCAGATACTCTTCTAAGCAGTTTACAAATTGCTAAGTGGTTTTCTGTGAGATAGATACTGTCATCCATATTATATAGGTTTACAAAAAGTCACTTAAAATGATCTTGGCAGAAAAAATTTAGACCTTAAAAATAGCAGCTGCACAACATTGCTTCAGACACACTGATGTAGGCTGGGGTGCCACGGACTTAAGAAGAATTAGTTTTTGAAAATGGTAAAGCAGCCAGGCATTATATGTGCGTGTCCATAATCTGTAGCAATCTGGGAGGCTGAGGCAGGATTGAAAGTTCAAGCCTAGCCCAGGAAAGTCAGTGATTTAATGAGATCCTGCCTCAAAAGAAAAAGGGTTGCAGACATAGCTCAGTGCAAAGTCCCTGAGTTCAATCTCTAGTACTGGGAGATGAGGTGAGGGAAAGTATTGTAATCTATTAGGTGAGAAGGGAAAGACTGAAGTCATTATTAGCTTATACCATCATGATTAATTGACTTCTTACCCCCCCCCTTGCAAGCTTTTTGAAAGAAGTTGTGTTACTTATAATTTTTAAGTATTGCTGTGTGACTTCGGTATTGGAGACTCTGGGTTTCTTCCTAGACTTCAGTCACAGGCCTTCTTTAAAAAGAACGATCTCTTGACGTGGTTTATTTTTCCAATTAATTATTTTTCTTTTGAGTGATAGTTTCACAAGGACCTAGAAATAGTATCTATTTAAAGAATCAGAATCAAGATGCATTCGTTACTGCCCTCGGGCTGCTACTCAGATACTCTCTGTGTGACTCTCTGCTAGAAATAGTTTTAGGTAGAACTGGTTTTACCCTCCCAAATCTTTAGGTGTAGTTCCTGTACTTGAAATAAGGTTTTATATTTGAAAATTTCTTTTGAAAATATGAGATACATGTGTAAAAGGGCACTAATCATAAGATCAAAAAATGATCACCAAACAAGCACATTTGTAGGCTCAGATCATGAAGTCATGGAACATTACCAGAAGCCACTTCTGGTTCTATCCCAGTCACTGCTTCCACCCCTTCCCCATGGCTAACTACTATCTTGATTTTTAACATCACTGATAATTTTTAAGGTCAAATTTGAGCTTTCAGCTTATTTAACTGGTTTCATATAAGTACTTTTCCTAATCTTTCAGGGAACAATAAGTTGATCATGACCCTGAAACTGAAACTTTTTCTTTTTAGAGTGGATTTTAATGTTCCTATGAAGAACAACCAGATAACCAACAACCAAAGGTAAGGTCTCTGCTAAACCTGGGCTGGTTTTAAGATGTCTAGATGCTTTAAGATGTGTGGGTTTAGCTGGGCATGGTGGTGCATGCCTGTAATCCAAGCACTCAAGAGGTGGAGAGGGAGGCTGAGGCAGGATGATCAGGCAGGAGGATTGCTGTGAGTTTGAGGCCACCCTGGGTTACACCGTGAGTTTAAGGCCAGCTTTTACTACATAATGAGAATCTGTCTCAAAATATAAAAAAGAAAACGAAAAAGATGTGTGAGTGTGAGTACACAGGATAAAATGGTTTTCTTTTCATAGTGTAGGACTATAGCAACTTAAACCATATGATTTTAGCTTCTTACTAACTAACCATCTGATCTGCTTTGTTAGAGGCTGTAGGAATTTGAACATTATTTATGAGAAAATACAAATAGAGAAAATCATCCTAAGAAAATAATGCCCCCCATTTTTTAATTTGAACTGGAAGTTACTCCTTTTTATAGAATGTCAAACTTTAAGGTTGATTCTCTTGGAAAATGAAGAACTAAGGATGATAAGAATTTTAATGTCTATTATTAAGCTTCCATGTAGTTGAAATTTTTTAAATTAAGCAAGCTTCTGTTGAAACTTAAATTGTGGTATAGAAATACATTTCAAATGATTTAATCCAACACCAATGAAGAAATGGTGGTACTGAAATTTTCCCTCCTCTACCACACTACGGTACATTACTATTCAATCTATAAGCTTACATGTAGTTGTACAAGACTGTATTCCAGATGTTTCAGATAAAGGTAGCTTTCAAGAGTTTTGATTTTTTTTGTTGTTTTTGCATCTAGAAAACAAAAATCTGAGAAAAAAATACATTAATATATCAATATAAAAGTTAATAAAAGGGATATATAACTTCTGTTTTACTCCTCAAGATCCAGAGATTTTTTGTGTTTATGTGGTACAGGGGATTGATCCCAGGGCCTGTCTACTGAGATAAAGTCACTAAGTTGTTTAGGCTGGGCCCAGACTTGGGCTCCTCTTGCCTCTCAGAGTGTTGGAATTACAGGTGTGCACCACCAAGCCTGGCTTCCAGCATATAGATTACACTTGTATAGCATATCTCAGTTTGTACTAGCCTCATTTCTAGAATTCAATAAGCATACATGCTTAAGGCTACCACTTTTTATATTGTAGATCTAGACTCAGAACAGTTTTAGATATTAGTCCCAGAATAGGGTCTGGCATATTGTCAAGCATATCCCTGCTATATTATAGTGGCAAGATATTTGCACATGGACACTCAAGACCCTCTTGATTTGCGTTGTTCTGCAACACGCAGAAAGATGAGAAATTTATTTCTCATGAATAAAGAACAGAGAAACATGTGGGACGGGCTCCCATGGGGGACATGAGTATATTCCTTTCTGTACAGTAAAAAAATGTAGAAATTGTGTGTAGTGTTTCAGTTTAGTTCCTAAGATTTTAAACTCTGTATCTTTAATAGACATTAATTGTACATACTAATGAGATTCAGTGTGATATTCCCATACATGATATAGCATGCATTGATCATATCCACACCCCCCCATTCCTGGTAATCACTACTGCACTTTCAGGTTGAATTCCTTTTAGTTTCCACATATGAGAGAGAATAGGTATTATATTTTATAAGGAATGAGATTTCATTCTTTACTGCTAAACAATACTAAATTTTGGATATATGCCATATTTTCTTTCTTTCTCTGTTTTTGACTACCTAGGTGGATTCCACAGTGCTACAGTAAACATGGGCATGCAAGTACCTTTTGTGTGCTGCCTTTGTTTCCTTTGGGTATATACCTAGGGAAGCTGGTCACATAGGTACCCGCTACCTAGTAACTACCCAAATTTCAGGCTTCTAGAGGGCAGCACATGTTCCAACATAACTTATCTTGTTTGTATAGATTAGGAATAGTGAACACCACTTGTCAGGTGGGCGGCTGAGGGAACCCAATGAAGCGAAGTTTTTAAATACCAGCCAAAGGCCAACCTTCTGAGCAGGTTTCCCTTCCCCTATAGACAGTAGTGTCAGGCTTGCTATACTAATTTTTTTTCTGCACAAAGGGCAAGTTATGATGAGATTGTAATGTTAGGTGAAAGGTTAGTGTTGTTTAGTTTCTTTCCCTTACACAAACCTGAGAACAACTGTTGAGCTCCTGACAATAGATTTTTAAGAACTTGGAGAAGAAAAGGGGCTTAAAAAAAGATGCTTTTTGTTTTATGAAGTCGTGAATAAAATCTTATCAATTCCTAGGAATAACTTTGCTCTGCTTGCTCTGTTTCCTTCCTCTCTCCCTTCGTCCTTCTCTCTGTTTTTTTCTCTCTTCCTCCCTTTTCTTTTGTAGAATCAAGGCTGCTGTCCCAAGCATCAAATTCTGCTTGGACAATGGAGCCAAATCAGTTGTCCTTATGAGCCATCTGGGCCGGCCTGATGGTGTCCCGATGCCTGACAAGTACTCCTTACAGCCAGTTGCTGTAGAGCTCAAATCTCTGCTGGGCAAGTAAGTACCAGGCTTTGGTGCTGGTGGGTTCAGTGGGAGGAGAGATTGTCAGGCATAGGTGACTGGTTTTTGAGTTTTAGACTGTTGAACTGTTTTCATCTCTTGCTGCTCCCAGGGATGTTCTATTCTTGAAGGACTGTGTGGGCCCAGAAGTAGAGAAAGCCTGTGCCAACCCATCTGTTGGATCCGTCATCCTGCTGGAGAATCTCCGCTTTCATGTGGAGGAGGAAGGGAAGGGAAAAGATGCTTCTGGGAACAAGGTACGACTTGTGATATTGACACTGGATGTGAGGGCCTGAATCTGGAAGAGTCTAAAGCACACAGGAAGCTCATGTTTATTTTTCCTTACTTTCTAATTGAAATAGACACATAAAAATGCACAAAGGTATAGCTTGATATATTATTACAAAGTAAACACATTTTGTAACCATCACTTGGGTGAAGGAATGGAATAGCATCCCAGAAGTGTTCCTCATGCTCAAATGATTTTGAAATACCTTTGAAAAATCTGTGAACACTACTGCAGTGTAAGAGCTGGGTGCAGTGGCACACACCTGGAATCCCAGCTGAGGCAGGTGGATTGCTGCAAGTTCAAGGCCAGCCTAGGCTACATAGTGAGTTCAGGGGCAGCCTGAACTATACAGGGAGACCCTGTTTCAAAAAACTAAAAAAAAAAGTGTTCAGAGATGATATTAATTTAGATTTGAAACATTTTCTTGAGACTTATAAGTAAGAAAAAGAATTATAAACCATTTTCCTGTGAAAGTCTTAGGAGGTATGAGTATCATCACCACTTCATAAGCTGTCTCAAAAAATAAAAGAAACTAAGTTTCAGAGAGGCAGTCATAGCTCAGTCCACTAGATCAGAAATCTTTTTCTCAGGGCATGGTAGTGTGTGCCTGTAATCCCGGAAATCCAGGAGGCTGAGGCAGGAGGATCCCAAATTCTATCCCAGCCTGGGCAACTTAGTGACTTAGCAAGACATGTCTCAAAATAAGATGTAAGAAAGGGCTGAGGATACAGCTCAGTGCAAAAAACCTGGATTTGATACCCAGTGCCATACACACGAAAGAAAGAAAGGAAAGTGAAAGGAATGGAAAAGAAAAGGAAGGAAGGGAGGGAGGGAGAAAGCTTTTTTCTAAAGGTCCAGACAGCAAAAGTCTTAGGCTTTGTGGGTCATATAGTCGGTTGTAATTGAGTTTGGTGGCTACTGGATCTACTCAGCTCTGCCAGTCATCCCAAAGCCGCCATAGTTAGCCCAGGAGAAAGACTACTATGACTAGGCATGCAGAATTTGGTTATTAAAACTGGCTCTTTGAGCATGATTTTGAATCTGCCAATTGGCCAGAAGGTAAACCGAAGGCACTTTTAGGACTTTCCACTCTAGCCTTTAGTGCTTATGAGAACAGGATGCCCTGAGGATGGTAGCTCAGTCCTCTTGTGACTTCTGACATTTCTTAAGGTCATCCAGAGTGCTTGCTTTCAAGCAGTTTCTTTTCTTAGCAGCTCAGGCCCCGGTCTTACCTTATCTTGCCTTTGGCATGGTCTTGCTACAGTAGTAGAAATCAAATGCTGATCTAAAATTTGGTGCCCTTTTAAACTGAAATTCAAGTGCACAAACTCCTAAGGGCATAGAGATGGCAGGAGTTAACCAGAAAGTTGATGTAAAACATTTTATTCAGGAAAAGAAACTGTGCTAATCTTATTTTTTTTTTAGTTAATTCGCTTGACATTTAGTGTCTAATGACTATCAGTGCTTGAAATTTCAGGAGCTAATCATAAGTTCAAACTGGACACAAAAACAAAGTGAAACCGTAATTTTTATTCCATTGAAATTTATTTATTTAGCTATTAGTGATTAAACCCATGGCCTCTCTCACATGCTAGGAATGTGTTGTACCACTGGGTTACATCTCCAGCCCTATAATTCTTATTTTACCCAGTGTGTCTACATTGATCTTTCAGAATGAATGTTGTCTTCCTTCTCATTATTGGCAGATAAAAAGTGAGTTCTAATGATTATTGTTTGTATGGTACCTTTTCATGAAGAACTTTCAATTTACCCTGTTTTTCCTTAAATTTTATTTTATTTTTTTTTTACAGCAGGGTCTCAATCTATAGTCCCTGCTTAAAGTCACTATAGAGTCCAGGCTGGCCTCAAACTTGTGTTGATCCTCTATGCCCCACTTTGCAGTTCTTTAGTAGAGTGGTTATCATGCCTTTTTGGCAGATGTGAAAATTTCAAGGACAGAGAGCAATTTCTCAAGGGTTGTACAGTGAATTAGTGTAAGAGTTAGGCCTTGAACTCAGATGCTTGGGTAGAATTATATTGTCATCTTCTAGTCATCAATTGCAAATGATTTTTCCATGCTAGAGAGATTAGGGGGGACCTATGGCCCTTATTTTCAGCATTTGTGCCTCTGCAGTTCTTTGGATCATGAGAAGAAAACTTTTTTGTGGCACACTTGTTCCCCTCCTTGATAGAAAAGATGGGAGTGGACAGTGACTAAAATGAGCATTACTCTGTGCTGTGTATCTTCTGTATGATTTTCTGCACATCTTTGCTTAGTCACCTGCCAGAGACTCTGACTTGTTCGTCCTCCCTAGTACATTTTGTAACTCTGAGGGACCCTAAGACAGTGAGCGGACCTCTTAAAACCCCATGTTTCATTTACACTGTTTCCCCACTCTCATTGTAGTACTGTCTTTTTCAGATGCATGACTTCCATGAAAGTGAAAATACCTCCTCGGTAACAGATATGTTTCGGAGGTTCTTTTCTCTTGTCATATTCTCATGTGCCTTCTCTGTCCCAGCTTGCCCTTGGTGCTTTCATGAAGAATATATATGAGGGCCTCTTTCTCTTTGTAGAAAGGCTTGATGGCCAGCAGCTTGAGTCAAGTGTAATACTAACTTTTACAAAGAGAAATGAGAAAATAAGTCAGAATAAAGAAAGTGGGAAGGATAATTGGAATCTTGACCTATTGGTTGAGGAAAGGCCAATGGGAAACTAGTAACTTCATGTGATTAGAAGTTCAGCCCTGGTTTAGCAGTATTAGGTTTTGAATTTTAAGGGAAAACAAGTGAGCACAAAAACATTCAGAAATGACCAAAGGACTTGGAATACTTGGAAGAAAGAACATATCTTGTTGCTAGTTGTAAAAAATTGCTGCTCCATCAACACAGGTTCTTTGGAGATGTTCAAGAACACTCTTGGTG
>PVLD010032064.1:0-15061 GCA_004027595.1 Dinomys branickii
AGATTACGTCCACGTAAGTAACTGGCACGCACAGCTCATCTCCAGTATCTTTCTGTCTTACACCCCCTTCATCTGCCGTCAGCCTCCTGACTCCTTCCCATTTACAAAAGATCGTCTCCTTACTGCCGTGTATCAAGCTTTTACTTTGCTTTTTATTTGTATTTTGCATTACTCAAACAAGAGAAATCATATAGAATTTAAGTCTGAGTGTCTGACATTTCACTTAACATTACGTTTTCACTTAACATCCACATTCCTACAAATGCCTGAAGCTTATCCTTCTTCATAGCTGAGTAGTGTTTCATTATGTTTTGATACCACATTTTCTTTATCCATTCATCTGTTGGGGGGCGTACAGGCTGCTTCCAAGATCTGGCTATTGTGAAATCTGCTGCTATATACGTGGGTGTGCATGTACACTGTAATATGATTTTAGGTCTTTTGGGAAGATACCTATAAAGGAGATAGCAGAATCAAGTGGAATGTCTAATTTTAGTTTTTTGAGAAATCTCCATACTTATTTCCATAGTGGTTGTACTAGTTTACATTCCCACCAACAATGTAGAAGGGCTCCTTTTTTATGGCAGCCTTGCCAACATTTATTATTATTTGATTTTTTGATGATGGCCATTCTTTCTGTGTAAGAGGAAATCTTAGTGTGGTTGTAATTTGTCTTTCTCTAACGGCAAGAGATGTTTAATATTCTTTCATATGTTTTTGATCATTTGTACTTCTGAGATGTGCCTATTAATTTCATTTACCTATTTTTGATTGGGTTTTTTATTTGAGGGTCTAATTTGCTGTGCTCTTTATAGATGCTAGATATTAGTCCTCTGTCTGGTGAATAGCTTGAAAACATTTTCTCCAATTCTGTGTATTATTTTCACTCTGCAGATTGTTTCCTTTGCTGTGAAGAAGCTTAAGAACTTGATAGGATCCCATTTGTAGATTCTTCCTGTTATTTCTTATGCAATTCGAGTCCTGTTTAGAAAGTTCTTGCCTGTACCTATGACTTGAAGAGTTTCAACTGTTTTACTTTCAGTAGGTTCAATATTTGTTTTTTAATATTTAGATCCTTGATCCATTTTGATTTTAGTTTAGTACATGGTGAGATGTAAGGGCTCAGGTTCAATCTTTCACACTCATGTAAATATTATTATTAAGATATGAGAGCATAGATTTGCCGGAGCCCAGCTCCGACCGAGGGAACAGGGAGAGGGGAGAGGGAACGAGACAAAGAAAGACAGGGTCGGGAGGGTGGGTGAAGGTAACCAGCGGTCTCGTCTAGTGAGCGAAGCACTTAAGTACAGGTTTGTCAGGCAGGCTGCCAAATCCTAGCCCTGGATTCAACCCCAAAGTTCCTGCTTCTGTTGCAAATGTTGCTTAGGAGCATAATGAGCCATTCAGGACCACTAACTCCACAAGAAAGTCGTGCCCACTGCCATGGGGAAGTTTTGTTCTCGCCCCGCCCAGTCCCCAACTTAGGTAGGCTTTGCTTTTCCAAATGACACACCATTTATAAAGCATCATTCATTTAACATTTCCTGGTAACTTTCCTTGCTCTGAAGGCTGATTTATCTTATAGTAATACAGCTACTCTTCTTTCTTTTGACTTATGTTTGTATTATATATTATATAATTTACACTTGCATTATATATAACTTTTGACTATATTTGGATATATATTATGCATTGAATAATTTATAGATATATCCTAGATTTATCCTCTGTCTCAGCTTTGCTATAGTATATTTGAAGTAAGCTTCTTTGAGGCAGCATATAGCTGAGTGAATTTACATTTCTTAAACTGCTTACTTTGAGTTGATTTTATAGAAAAATGATGAGTAATAAAAAATTCCTGTTAACTTTCACACTGCTTCTCTAATTTTAATGTTATACTGCATTTCTATTATTCTTTATTTTTTCCCTACTCATATACATAATTTTTAAAAACAATTTGTTACTAAGATGAAGAAATGTTGCCTCAGTAGTCCTTAATACTTTGGTATGTTTTCCCTAAAAAAGAATAATCTATATTAATATAGCTAAATCATAGCCTTATGATTAAAAAAACTTAAACTCACATCTGTCAAGCAGCATGAAATTAATATTGAAGCAGTTCTCCCATGTGGCCCATAGGCCGTGTTCCAACTTTGACAGTTGTCCCAATAGTGCCCTTTGGAGTTTTAGGATTCCACTCGGTGTTATGTATTGTACTTGGGTCTCAGGTCCATTAATCTCCTTCAGTCTTGAGCAGTTCCTCAGTATCTCTTTTCTCATGACTGTGATTCACTTTACAGAGTTCAGGCCAGTTACCTGGCAGATGTTCTGCATGTCTGTGTTTGTGCGTCCCTCGGTCAGGGGTGTGGGTTTCTAGGTGTGTCAGTGCAGAACCACAAGGCCCGTTTGTCCCAAGCCTGGTGATATTAATGTGCAGCTATTTGATCACAGATTGCCTCATTATAAAGTTAGTAAGGTTTCTAAACTCATAAAATGTGACTAATAAATAATCTGTGAAGAGATACGATAAAATATATATGGTGTGTTCACCAGACCTTCATGCACCAGTCTCAGCATCCACTGATGATTTATTACTAAAATTATGCATTAGTTTGATGTTTACCATATGACTTTCCAATGCTGCCTTTTCTTCTATATTTATGAATAGGCATCCAATGGTAAGGCAGAACATTCAGTTCCCTATTTATTGATTTTCATTTACATCACTATGTAGCCACTGTTCTTTACTTTATTGAATGAGTTATAATCTATTACTCTACTATGATATTCAAACTTTCCAATGTTTACCAGCGGAAAGAGCCCACTCCAGCTCCTCTCCGCAAATGAAGGCCCAGCATTGCTCCCTCACTCCTCCCTGTGTCGGCCTCAAGTCTGCAGTCCTTTTCCCAGGAGAGTTTCCTTGTATTTGTATGGGATTTGGGGACCATATTATAGTAGTAGGCGTTTTCTTGTTCTGGGGCCATTATTGCTTCTAGGTGCCCTCAGAAGGTAAATAGCAAGGACACACACACACGCACGCGCACGCGCACATGCACGCGCACACATGCACACGCGCACGCGCACGCACACGCACGCACACGCGCACACACGCACGCGCACACGCACACACGCACACACATGCACACGCACACACGCACACACTGATGTGTCCTAGCCGCATCAGTCTCTGTCATTCTTTTTAATTTTAAAGATAATAAAAAAAATAGCAAAATACCAACAACATGGACAAAAGCCCCCAGCAAACACAGTAAGAATGATACAGGGTTTCAGAACAAAATGATAGGAATTAATAGTGGCTATTATATTACATATTTTAATCTTCAGTGAAGTTGCTCACATTACCAGATATAAGAATGCAAGATTGATCAAACCATTAAAGAGAATGAAAAATAATAACAAAAATTTATAAATGATACAGAGTTTCACTAAACAAGATGATAGGGATTCAGCAATGGTTGTTATATGGCACACTGTTGTCTTCAAATTAGTTGTTTAGATTACCAGACATAAGCATGCTGTATTGGTCAAAAACATAAAGCATTAACTGTTTCTTACAGTAAACTCTTAGATATCAGCAGTACAGTTATCCCAGCCATCTTTCTGTATATATATATATATATATATATATATATATATTTCTCTTCCTTCTTTCTTTTTTTTTCTCTTTTCCCTCATCCCAGTTGTTTCTTCTTTTGAGCTATTTCTTTCCCTTTAATAGTATCTATTGTTCATTTTGGGTTGTATTTACTCTTTCATGTTCTAGGGAGACTATGATGTTTACACATGCAGGTATGATTTATTTCACTTATGAAAATGGTCTCTAGTTGCATCCATTTACCTAAAAAATCCTCAAATTTATCTTTTTTTATACCTGAGCAATACTCCATTGTATAAAAGAACCACATCTTCTTTATCCATTCCTCAACTGATGGACATTTGGGCTGTTTCAAAGATTTAGCTATGACAAATTGTGCTGCTATGAACATGGGTGCACATATTTCTGTGGTATGATGTTCTTAATTCTTTTAAAAATTTTTTATTTTTAAAAATATAAAAAGAAAACAAAGAAAACAAAAAAGCAACAACAACAAAAACAGGAAAATATTAACAAAAAGACAAAAAGTAGCACAAGAGCAGTACAATCAAAATTGAATTATAGACAAAGTGGCAGGGAATCACCAATGGTTGCTGCACAACACATTGATAACTTCAAAGTGCATGTTTCAGAAATCACATATAGACATACAATCTTCATCAAACAATCATGAACTGGTCCTTACCATAAAGCAAAACAGGTCAACAGTGGCACCACATTAGCCATCCTGCATATACACACATAGATACATATTTGTTCCTTTATTCCTTTTGCTCTTCCCCTCACCCCACCTGCTTCCTACCTTTGAGCAGATTCCCTTCACATCCCCCAATCCACATTCCCACCTTTAGATTCCTACACCAGTGATACAATACGTTGCCTGCACAGGAACCTCTGATTTATTTCACTTATGAGTATGGTGTCCAGTTGTGACCATTTGCCTACAAAGGCCCCAAATCTGTCCTTCTTCATAGCTGAGTAATATTCCATTATGTAAAAATGCCACATTTTAAAAATCCATTCCTCTGTGGATGGACATTTGGGTTGCTTCCACAATTTAGCTATTACAAATTGTGCTGCTATGAACATGGGTGCACATATATCATGGTGATATGATGCTTTTAGATCTGGGAAAATACCCAGAAGAGGAATAGCTGGGTTGAATCAGACCTCTAGACCAAGTGTGCTAAGGAATTGCCAAACCAATCTCCACAGTGCTTTCATCAGTCTGCATTCCCACCAGCAGTGCAGCAGAGTTCCTATTTCTCCACAGCCTCCCCAGCATTTGTTATTGGATGATTTCTTAATGCTGGCCAATCTCACTGGGGTGAGATGAAATCTCAATGTTGTTTTTATTTACATTTCTTGAATGATTAAAGATGTAGAACATTTTCTCATATATTTATTCGCCCTTTGTATTCCTTTATCTGAGAAGTGTGTATTCATCTCAGATGCCCTTCTGGATTGGGTCTTTGAATTTGGACAGGTTCATGTTTTTTAATTCTTTGTATGTTCTAGATAGAAGACCTTTGTCCAAAGGACAGCCAGGTAGGATTTTTTTCCCAATTTGTGGGTTTTCTTTTCTCTTTGCTGGTGATTTCTTTAGATGTGCAAAAACTTTTCAGTAAAAGAGGTCCCAGTTATTGATTCTTTAAAGTGTTTTCCTTGTAGTTTGATATTTGTTCATGAACTCTCTGCCTACTCCTATGTCTTCAAGACTTTTACCTACTTTCCCTTACAATAGATTTAGAGTTTCTGTTTTAATACTGAGATCTGTGATCCATTTTGACTTGAGTTTGGTGAATGGTGATAGACTTGGGTCTATTTTCAGTATTTGGCAGGTGGCAAAACAATTTTTCCAGCACCATTTATTAAACAGGCTATCTTTTTTCCAGTGAGTTTGTTTGGCCCCTTTATCAATTATTAGGTTGCTGAGTGTGTTTGTGGTTGTGGCTGTATCTTCCAGTCTGTTCCATTGATCCTCAGGTCTGGTTTTTAGCCAGTACCAGGTTGATTTTATTACAGTTGCT
This sequence comes from Dinomys branickii, assembly GCA_004027595.1. NCBI lineage: Eukaryota > Metazoa > Chordata > Mammalia > Rodentia > Dinomyidae > Dinomys > Dinomys branickii. The sequence goes on from PVLD010032064.1 coordinate 5,647, forward strand.
TTGTAGTATAATTTCAGGTCAGGGATTGTGATTCCACCTGACTTGCCCTTGTTGCCCAGGATTGCTTTTGCTATTCTGGGTCTCTTCTGGTTCCAGATGAATTTAAGGCATGTTTTCTCTAGATCTGTGAGGTATGGTAATTGTAGTTTAATGGGAATTGCATTAAATCTGTATAACAATTTTGGTAGTATGGCCATTTTCACAATGTTGGTTCTTCCTAACCATGAGCAGGGAATGTTTTTCCATTTATTGAAATCCTCATTGACCATTGTTTTCAGAGTACTGTAGTTTTCATTTAATAAATCTTTTATATCCTTTGTTAGATTGATTCCTAAATATTTCAATTTCTTGGATGCTATTGTAAATTTATGGTTTCCTTAATTTCTCTCTCAGACTGTTTGTTGTTTGTGGAGAGGAATGCTATTGATTTTTGGGAGTTGACTTTGTATCCAGCTACTCTGCTGCATTTGTCTATTAATTGAAGGAGTCTTCTTGTGGAGTTTTGGGGTCTTCCCTATAAAGAATCATGTCATCTGCAAATAGTGATAGTTTTATTCTTCCTTTCCTATCCTTATTCCTTTTATTTCTCTATCTTGTCTAATTGCTCTGGCTAATATTTTCAGAACTATGTTGAATAGAAGTGGTGACATTGTACATCCTCATTTTGTTCCTGAGTTTAAAGTGAAAGCTTTCTGTTTTTGCCCATTTAGTATGATGCTGGCTGCTGGTTTGTCATAGATGGCTTTAATCAGATTGAGGTAGAGGCCATCTGTTCCTATTTTTTCTAGGGTTTTTAACATGAGTGTGTGTTGGACTTTATCAAAAGCTTTTCCACATCTATTGAGATGATCATGTGATTTCTGTCTTTGACTCTATTGACATGATGTATTACATTAACTGATTTGTGAATATTCAACTACCCCTGCATTCCTGGAATAAATCCAACCTGGTCGTGGTGTATAATTTTCCTTATAATTCGTTGCATTCTATTTGCTAGTATTTTATTGAGTATCTTTGCATCTATGTTCATTAAGAAGATTGGCCTACAGTTCTCTTTCTTAGTTGGGTCCTTCTCTGGTTTTGGTATCAGTGTAATACTTGCCTCCAGAAATGAGTTAGGGAGAATGGCTTTCTTTTTAATTTCACAAAGAATTTGGGGAGTGTTGGCATTATATCTTCTCTGAATGTTTTGCTGTGAATCCATCAGGGCCTGGGCTTTTCTTTGTAAGTTTTAAATGACATTTCATTCTCAGTAATTGATAATGGGTTGTTCAGGATTTTCATATCTTCCTGATTCAATTTTGGTAATTCGTACATTTCTAGGAATCTGTCCATTTCTTCTGAGTTTTCTATTCTATGGTAGTTAAGATTTTCAAAGTAGGTATTAATGATCTTTTGAATTTCTGTGGTATCTGTAGTGATTTCATCCTTTTCATTCCTTATTGCATAAATTTGAATTCTTTGCTTTTTTTTTTTAATAAGATTGGCTAGGGGTTTAGCAATTTTATTTATTCTTTTGAAGAACTGTGGGAGACTGCTGAGAGACCTGCGGTCGGCATCCATCTTAAACTATATCAGCCATCTTGAAAGTCTTCTTGATTTAAGTTTCAGTTTCTATCCTGAGTTAAGTTTCTATTTTCTCTGAGCTAAGTTTCTATTTCCCGTAAATCATATGATGTAACCACATGCTATCACCTGATGCCTGGACCTCCCTCGCGTGATATCTGGACCTCCCTCTGTTGCCTAGTTACCCGCTGACGTCAATCCCCACTCCCGCACTGTATATAAACCCGAGCTCTCCGCTTAATAAACGAGACTTGATCAGACTCCTGTCTTGTCTCCATTTCTCATGTCTCTTGTCTCTTTATTCCACCCTCCCCGTCTAGAGTCTCCGTTGACTACCCGCGGGTCGGGACAAAGAACCAGCTCTTTGATTTATTTATTTTTTGTAATATTTTCTTCATCTCATTTGCACTAATTTCTGCCCTGAGTTTTATAATCTCCTTTCTTCTTTGGACTTCTGGTTTGACCTTTTCTTCTTTTTCTAGAAGTTTGAGGTGTAGCATTAGGGTATTTATTTGCTCTCTTTCTATTTTCTTTATATGTGAGTTCGTTGGTATAAATTTTCCTCTGAGGACTGGTTTCATTGCATCCTACAGATTCCAGTAGGTTGTATTTGCATTTTCATGTGTTTGTAGGTATTTTTTAATTTTTTCTTTTATTTCTTATGTGACCCACTGATTATTCAGGAGGTTGTTGTCTAATTTCCAAGTGTTTATGGGGTTTTTGGAGTTCCCTTTGTCATTGATGTCCAATCTCATTTCACTGTGGTCAGATAATATGCATGGGATAATATCAATTCTTTTGCATTTAAGTAGGTATGCTCTATGGGCTAGAATGTGGTCTATTTTAGAGAAAGACCCATGTGCAGCTGAGAAAAATGTGTATTCTGATGTTGTGGGGTGGAACACTCTGTATCCATCTACCAAGTCCCTTTTTTCTCACCTTTGGTTCAGGTCTGTTATTTGTTTTCAGAGTTTTTGTCCAGTTGACCTGTCTCTTCGTGTCAGAGGGGTGTTTAGGTCCCCACTACAGTAGTGTAATTAATTATTTGATTCTTCATGTCCATTAAATTTGACTTATCAAGTATGGTACTCCAGTATTTGGTGCATAAATGTTTAGGATTGTTATCTCTTCTTCTTGCAGCTTTTCACTAACTAGTATGTAGTGGCCTTCTTTACCTCTTTTGATTGTTTTCGGATTAAAGTTTACATTATCTGCAAACATAAAAGGTAGCCCTGCTGTTTTCTGGGAACCTGTTGCATGGAGAACTGTTTTCCATCCTTTAACTTTCAGTCTGTGGATTTCTTTCGAGTAAAATGTGTTTCCTGTATACAGCATATTGTTGGATTTTATTTCTTAATCCACTCTGCCAGTCTATTTCTTTTGACTGGTGAATTGAGGCCATTTACATTAATGGCTATAACTGGTATATGTTGGCTTATTCTTGTCATGCTATTTTCTTGTTGCTTTCTTATTTTTGCTATCTGTTTTCTTGCTTGTTCTGCTTAAAGCTTCCTTTCTGTTGTTGTTCGTGAGATTGTGGTCTTTTTTTTTCTCTGTCAAGAATTTCTTTTAGTGCTTTTTGTAATGTTGGTTTGGCACTCATGAAGTTCTTCAGTTGTTCTTTGTCGTGGAAATATTTTATTTCTCCACTGAATTTGAAGGATAGTTTTGCAGGATACATCAGTCTGGGTTGGAAGCTGTTTTGTTTCAGAATCTGTAATACCTCGCTCCAAGCTCTTCTTGATTTCATGGTTTCTATTGAGAAGTCTGTTGTGATTCTGATGGGCTTTCCTTTATAGGTGATCTGCTTCTTTTCTCTAGCTGCTTTTAATATTGTGTTTTTTGCTGGATGTCTGGGATCTCGACTGTTATATGTCTGGCTGTGGCTTTATTTGGGTTATGGCTTGCTGGTGTTCTATATGCTTCATTTAACTGCACTTCAGTATCTCTTACAGTGTTTGGGAAATTTTCTGCTATTATTTCTGCAAATATTCCTTTTATATAATTTGTGTTGCCTCCTGCTGTTTTATTGATTCCTATTATTTGGATAGTATTTCTTTTTGCCTCATGTTGGAGCTGTTGGATTAATTTTTCCTGGATGCTTGATGACTTTAAGAGATCCTTCCTTTGATGGTCACTAGCTTCCATGCTGTCTTCAAGATCTGAAATTCTATCTTCAGCTTCATTGAAGCAGTTTTTCAAGCTTTCAATGGTTGTCAATTCCCGGCAATCTCTTTGATTCTGTTTCATGCGTTCTAATTCATTCCAGGGCTGGGCAGATCACGGTGTACCTTGGAAATGCTGCTCCCTTAGCTCTGCTGAGCTTGTCTGCCACTCTGCGGGGTGATGTTTTTAATTCTTTTGGGAAAATACGCAGAAGGGGAATAGCTGGGTTAAGTGAGACCTCCAATCCTAGTTTTGTGAAGAATCTCCAGACTGGTTTCCACAGTGGTTTCATCAACCTACACTCCCACCAGCAGTGGGGAAGTGTTCCATTTTCCCCGCAGACCCTCCAGAACTTGTTATGGTTTGATTTCTTGATGATAGCCATTCTTTCTGGGTTGAGATGGAATCTCAGTGTTGTTTTAATTTGCATTTCTCAAATGACCAATGTTGTTGAACATCTTTTCATATATTTATTCATCATTAGTATTTCTTCATGTGAGAAGCGTGTATTCATCTCAGATGCCCATTTTGGGATTGAGTCTTTGAATTTTGGGGGCCTGATTTTTTAAAAAATTCTTTACATGTTCTACATAGAAGTCCTTCGTCTGAAGGGCAGTAGGCTAAAATATTTTTCCAATTCATGGATTTTCTTTTTACTCTATTGCTGATATTTTTTGATGTCCAAATCTTTCAATAAGATGAGACTCCAGTTGTTGATTCTTTGAAGTATTTCCTGTGCAGTTTGTTTTTGTTCATGAACTCTCTGCCCACCATTTTCAAGATTTCTACCTATTTCTTGAAGTAGATTTAGTATTTCTTTTTTTAATATGTATATCTTTGCTCCATTTTGACTTTATTTTAGTGCATGGTGATAGACATAGTCTTTGTCATGTGGAGAGTCAGTTTTTCCAGCACCACTTAGTAAAGAGACTATATTTCTTCCAGTGAACGTTGGGTCCCTCTGTCGAATATAAGGAGGCTGAGTGTGTTTGTAGCCTTGTTTGCATCTTCTACACTGTTCCATTGGTCTTCAGGTTTGGTTTCTTAGGTAGCACCATGGTGATTTTATCACAGTACCTTTGTAATATAGTTTCAAGTTGGGGATTGTGATGCATCCTGCCTTTCCTTTGTTTCCCAGAATTGCTTTTGCTATTCTAGGCCTCTTCTGGTTCCAGATGAATTTTAGGAATTTTTCTCTAGATTTATGAGGTATACTAATGGCATTTTAATTGGGATTGCATTGAATCTGTACCACAGTTTTAGGAGTATGACCATTTTCACAATGTTAGTTTTTCCTATCCAGGAGCAAGGAATATCTTTCCATTTTCTGGAATTCTCTTTGATCTCTTTTTCAAGTACTGTAATTTTCACTGTATAGATATTTTACTTCCTTTGTTTGATTCCTAAGTATTTCATTTTTTAGATGCTATTATTTAAGGTATGGTTTTCCTAATTTATCTCTCAGTCTGTTTGGTGTTTGTGTGCAGAAAAGCTATTGATTTTTGAATGTTGACTTTGTATCCAGCTGAATTACTGAACTTGATTGTTAAATCTATAAGCCTTTTGGTGGAGTTCTTGGGGTCTTCTATGTAGAGCATCATGTCATCTACAAAGAAGGATAATTTCACTTCTTTCTTTCCTATTCTTATTCCTTTTATTTCCCTCACTTGCTAATTGCTCTGGCTAATATTTCCAGAACCATATTGAATAGGAGTTGTGACAGTGGACATCCTTGTCTTATTCCTGGTTTTAAAGTGAAAGCTTTCAATTTTCGTCCATTTAGTATGATGTTAGCCATTGGTACATTATAGATGGATTTATCAGATGAGGTAAAGACTTTCTATTCCTATTTTCTGCAAGGTTTTTATCATGAACGAGTGTTGAACTTTATCAAAAGCTTTTCTGCATCAGTTGAGATGATCATGTGATTTTTGTCTCTGGTTCTATTGATATGGTGTTTTACATTATTTGATTTGTGTATATTAAACCATTCCTGCATTCCTGGGATAAATCCCACTTGGTCCTGGTGTATAATCTTCCTGATGATTTGCTGCATTCTGTTTGCTAGTATTTTATTGAGAATTTTTGCATCTATATTCATTAGGGAGATTGGCCTGTAGTTCTGTTTTTTGGTTGGGTCTTTCTCTGGTTTTGGTATCAGGGTAACACTTGCCTTCAGAAATGAGTTGGGGAGAATTCCTTCCTTTTCAATTTCATTAAGAGTTTGATAAGAAATGTCATTAAATCTACTCTAAATTTCTTGTAGAATTCAGCTGTGAATCCATCAGGACCTGGGCATTTCTTTGTTGGTAAGTTTTTAATTACATTTTCAATTTTGCTGGCTGATATTGGGTTATTCAGAATTTTTATGTCTTCTTAATTCAGCTTTGGTAATTTGTATATTTTCAGGAATCTATCCGTTTCTTCTTTGTTTTCCATCCTATGACAGTAAAGATTTTCAAAGTAGGTATTGATGGTCTTCTGAATTTCTACAGGATATATAGTGATTTCATCCCTTATTTCATGAATTTTAGTTTTTTTTTCCTTTTTTTTGATATGGTTGGCTAGGGGTTTATCTATTTTATTTATTCTTTCAAAGAACCAATTCTTAGATTCATTAATTCTTTGTATTGTTTTCTTAGTCTCCATTGCATTAATTTCTGTTTTGATCTTTATAATTTTATGCCTTCTTTGGGCTTTAGGCTTAACATGCTCTTTTTTATCTAGAAGCTTGAGGGGCAGCATAAGATTGTTTATTTGTGCTTGTTCTGTTTTCCTGAGATGGGAGTTCACTGCTATAAATTTCCCTGTAAGAGCTGCTTTCATTGCATCCCACAAGTTTCTATAAGTTGTATCTGCATTTTCATCTGATTGTAAATAGTGTTTAATTTGTTCTTTAATTTCATCTGTGACCCACTGGCTGTTCAGGAGGGTGTTATTTAATTTCTATGTGTTTGTGGAGTTTTTGTGACTTCTTTTGTTATTAATTTCCAGTTTCATTGCATTATGGTACAATATTAAGCATGGGATAATTTCAATTCCTTTGCATTTACTCAAGCATGTTGTATATGCTACTGTATGGCCTATTTTAGACAACATTCTGTGTACAGCTAAGAAGAAGGTGTGTTCTGAAGCTGTTAGATCGAACACTCTGTAACAGTCTACTAAATCCATTTGTTTGTGAGTTTGGTTTAGTTCTGTTATTTCTTTGCTGACTTTTTGTCTAGTTGATCTATCTCTTTGTGACAATCTGGTGTTAAAGCCCTCTGTTATGATTGTGTTACCATCTATTTCATTTTTTATGCCTGTTAAAATCTGTCTTATATAGACGAGCCCTCCTGTATTTGATGCATAGATGTTTATGATTGTTACGTCTTCCTCTTGCAGTTTTCCCCTCACAAGTATGTAGTGACCTTCTTTATCTCTTTTGGTTGTTCTTATTTTGAAGTTCACATTGTCTACAGAGTGGCTACACTCACTGTTTTCTGAGTTCCTGTTGCATGCTGTATTGTTTTCCATCCTTTGATTTTCAGTCTATGAATTTCCTTTTGAGTTAAATGTGTAAATGTCTTGTATACAAAATATTGTTGGCTTTTGTTTCTTGATCCACTGTGCCAGTCTACTTCTTTTGATTGGTGAATTGAGACTGTTTACATTGATGGTTAAAACCGATATGTATTGGATTATCTATGTCAGGATATTTTCCTCTTGTTAGTTTCCCCTTTTTCCCTCTGTTTAATTGCTTGCTCTGTTTGGTGGTTCCTTTCTGTTGTTGTTCCTGCTCTTGAAGTTTTTGTCATTTTTATCTCTTTCTAGCATATCTTTCAGTACTCTTTGTAGGGTTGGTTTGCTGCTCATGAATTTCTTCAGTTATTCTTTATTGTGGAAATATTTTAATTCTCCATTAATTTTAAGGATAGTTTTGTAGGGTACATCAACCTGGGTACATCAGTCGAGCCCCTGTGGGGGTCCAGGGGCTGAGGGGAGTCTCCAAGTTTATTTTAAAACAATGAATATATTCTGATATTTCCTATAATAATCCAAAACCTTAGTCTTCCTTTATACTGAATTCTCTTTTCTATAATGAAACTCTAGGCTCCCAGTAATGCCAATATTCTGTCCTATTTTCTCAGTCTCGCAGCATGCGGCTTATCACTGCCAACATGAGTTTTGTCTGTGGTTCTGGTGAACCTGGCTGTGACCCAACACGTGTCCCTCACACCCTGTTCTGAGTCCCCAGGAACCCTGGTCCCAAATGGGTATGGACTCCAGTGAGGCAGCAGATGACTTCTTGGGAGACTGTAAGGCTAGAAAAAACATAAGTGGTGGTTTATTAAACAGAACCCCAAAAGCATCATCCAGAAAGGAAGCCGTCAGTAAACTGGACCAGGCTAAAATTGACTACCACCCCCAAAACCACTTTACAGGCATGAGAGAAGAGGCCTGATATTAGCAAAAAGTGTCTCTGAGTACACAAACTGATAAAGGTTGCGGGCCACAGTATATGAAACATTCCTGAAAATAGATAAGAGAAAATGTGACTATCCAAAAGAAACGTTGAGGCTGCTATATAATAGTATACAATATGATTTCTCAAAGTGATGAAGCTATTAAGATGTGAAGTTGGGGTGGAAGCCTGGATCTGCTTGTTCACCAAGCCACAGCACACACACGACCTGGTATGTGCAGCACAGCTACGCGCCTCTCCCCTCCCCTGGCAGCCTGGCGTCCTGTGGCTCCTGAGCTTCTGATCCTCTTCCTTCTCCAAGGAGCAGGTTCCCGAGGTGCACGTATCATGGTGCAGACTCTTCCTGGGGAGACGATGGTGTAGGGGGAGGGACTTGTGCTCTACTGTAATAATTGACTTCATTAAAGTACCCATGAGGTATCCAAAGGGATTTTGACTGCATGGCTGACAATAAAGTACATTTTATATGCAATGACAATGGCGCAAAAATTTCCCGTGGAGAATAAAATTTTGCAGCACAGTGTAACTGAGCCACCTCAGACTTTTGTTTCCGAACACCGTGAGGGTGTTCGCTGCATTGCGAGTCCATTTAAAGGAGCCCTGGGTGTGGAGACGGGTGGGCCGGTGCAGCATTCCTTCACCCTGCTGCCCCAGCTGTCTTTTCTTTTCTCTTTTTCTTTTTTGAGACAAGGTTTCATTATGTATTTCAGATGGTTTTGAACTCACTAAGTAGCCCAGGCTAGATGAGAATTCACCGTTATCTTCCTGTCTCGGCCGGAAGTTAAAGTTGCCTTTGGAAAACTGTGTGCAAGGTTGTATTTTATCTAATAAAGTGTAAAAGGTTGGGATCCGAGAAAATTAAATATATCCCATCTTCTGCTACTTCTCAAAAGACTCCTATCTTGAGTTAATGCAAGTAGTGGCACAGGTGCCAATCTGAAAGCCTAAATAAAAGTTGCGATCAGTTTGTCGCTGGCAGATGTGTGGAGGGCTGTTCCCATGGATGTTTCCATCACGGCTGTGTCCTGCAGAGCTGAGGTGAGAGACTGGTGACCACTGGGATCCCCAGGGTGTGGCAGACAGGGTTGGGGCACAGACCGCATGGCCACTTGTGGTGGCTTCTATGCAGGGACACCAGTCTCCTGTTGTGGAATTGCCTGAGTAGGAGCCAGAGACACACTGCACAGCAGTGGAGGAAGAGAAGAACTTGCTTAG